>JAPYZI010000385.1:0-55479 GCA_030523105.1 Ophioninae sp. A BG-2022a | reverse complement strand
TCGTAGCTCGCAATTGCTCCCATGGTAACCACAACCTGCACAATTATTTTCAAAATTTTGGTAAATGCCGAGCATGTTCCTCTTAGAGCAAGCGTTCTGTATATACACAATAAATTTCATGCAAAGCGGTTGAATAGTGTGGTAGAAATTAAATTTTGAAATTTCGATGTGGCTAGGAACGTGTTCGTCATTCCCTTAAACATCTTTGTATCCTTTTCAATCCGAAATATTGCGAAAAGGTTGAAACAATTCACAGGAAGAGATGTCGCTACGGTGGGATCGACCACGACAAAGTCATCGAGGTTGTCAGTAAAACGTACAGATTCCCGGACAGTCGGTAAAGACGAAGCAGCGAGTTCACCGCGTCACGCCGTTCCCGCCACTGCTTTCGAATCCTACGAGCGCGATCTTCGGAATATCCAATCTAGAGTTATTGAGCTGAAGGGAGAAATTGATTGCATCAACGGAAAGCTAAACAGCGAGGCATTAAGGGCACTCGGTGTCGATGGTAACGGCGGCATCGATGACTTAGTTGCGAAGGTTCACGGTATCGAAGAAGATCTGGAGAAAATAAACGTTATGGCATCGCGTCTGACAGAGGACAAGGAAAACCGTGATTTGCATACGAATGTAGTGTTTCAGCTTGAACGTTCTGCAAAATATTGAAAATAATTCCATTAAGTCCACGAAAAAAGAGTCATCAAAGGAAAGTTGGGAAAGCAAGAAGTAATCTAAAACGTGTACTTTTCACGTTTCAGGCTTTGATAGAGCAGATAGAACTGTTGAAAACGATCAAAGCCGATAAGGAAGATCTCGAGGATGCTTTGGCCGATAAGGCGGACGCTCAGGTCGTCAATCGAAAAGTTTCGCACGATCAATTCGACGCGGCTTGCGACGATCTCGCGCGTGGTCTCGAGGACGCAATCACAAAGCTCAGCCAGCAGGAATCCGTCTGGCAACAGGCACTCGACGAGATTCAGCGCGAAATCGAGGGAAAGCTAGACAAAATCGAGATCTCGCCTCTCAAGGATTTCGTCAATAATCGACTCAAGCTACTGCAGGAAAAACTGAAAGCACTCGCGGAAATGAAACGGGAAAGGGAGGCTGCTGGGACTAAGAAATTGCTGAGGCACGTCGGGCAATGTTATTTCTTCTTCGACACTGATTTTAATATTTCGAAATTAATCTCGTCGGACTAACTTATCTCACGTAATTTTTTTTGCTGAGATTGGATACCGACTGATTTTTTTTTTGCATTTCCGGTACAGCGACGTACAATGCATATCGTGCGACGCGAACGTCGTTATGAGAATGGAAGAAGGCGCCCATTATCGGGCGCCAACGTTACCAAGCTCGAAAAGCATAAAGCCGTATTTGACGTATGAGCTGGATCAGGTGCGAAGGCAGCAGCGACGATTGCCGACCAGTAGAAACATGATACAGTTCGAGGCTGCCATGCAAGAAATGGCAAGAAAGCAGAAACCTATCAAGGAGGAATTGTCAACGAAGTCTCCGAGGTATTTAAAAATCCATCTTGAAACGACGTATCCATTAATCGTTTCACTTCACGTTTCGTGCCTACAATAATACTGAGGACAAGGATGCAGAGACAACTGTCGTTCCCAGAAGAACAGTATCTATTTCTTCGTTAAAAGAATCAACTACTTAAAGTTATATGAGTTTCATTAGGAGCCATTCGTTAAAATTTGTTAATACCTCATTAATCTATACTGCTTATGCTCGATTTTCGCGTCGACGATTCAACTATGAAAGGACGTTTAAAAAATGTTGCAATCGCTAAATTAATTTTGCATAAACAATTGTTAAAGTCCGGAAATAAGGCTGCTGAAAGTAGCGACATTCACTTTCAAACGATTCTCTCTAATAAAGTGAAATAGAAAAGAGTTGTCGGTACGAATAAACATGTAAGGAGGTTCTCTTTACTGCATGTGTACTGTACATCCAGTATTCAGTTGAGGGATTACTTCGCAACGACATTCGAGATCGTAA
This sequence comes from Ophioninae sp. A BG-2022a, assembly GCA_030523105.1. NCBI lineage: Eukaryota > Metazoa > Arthropoda > Insecta > Hymenoptera > Ichneumonidae > Ophioninae sp. A BG-2022a. The sequence continues at coordinate 53,469 of JAPYZI010000385.1, read as the reverse complement.
AGTTTTTACTTGACCCAGTATAAGTCAGAAGTATCGAAGTCCATCTTTTTTCGATCGGCTCTAAGATAGAGAAACAATTATCCCCAGGGATCACCTTTGCAACCGTTATTGCGGTGGCAGTCACACCATAACGACTCCTCAACAGCGAGTGATGAGGATGGGCCACTTTTTAGCCCAGTGGGGTCCTGAGGCAATCCAGCTCACCGAGGGTGTGATACGTGGTAACGATGGCCAATTGTATCGCGGCAGACCTCTGCCTGGAAAAGCGGATCCAGCAAAGTCTTCCAGGGAGGTTGACGTTCCTGCAGAAATTCTTCCGGCGATGCGTCCATCGGTATTGATCACGGAAAAACCTCTATCCAGTGATTATTTTGATGATTCCCTAGTAACTCCGAAATGATTGCTGGCAGGCTACCGAATCCATCACCGGGTCTCAAAGGCAGAGCCAAGTGATTCGCGGTCGTTCCAGCATAGCCACGATATCGAAACGCACAAGTGCCCGTAGAGCGACGGATGTATCCAGAGAATCGAAAATTGTAGAAATTCCGATGAGCCCATCAACTCCCATAGACGCACCGCTGGAAATGTCCGTCGATGGCGGAGAGGCGGTCCCGGAGCCTCCTGGTCCAACGGATGAAGTCATACGCGAAGCCTCGCTGGAGAACAATATGGAAGAGGATGAGGGAACCGAGGAACCGGAAGTCTGACGAGACTTCCCAAACGACAGCATTGCCATTGTCCTCGTGCTAATAAAAAAGCGTCCTATTATGAAATCTTTTTATTATTACTATTATCATTATTATCGTTATTATAATTAATATTAATATTAGTATTATAATGGGTGGGTTGTTGTTTTCAGATTACAAACTACTCCCTAACGAAGTATTTTTACTGTTTGTCTTTTTTTTTTCACATTCCCACCATTCTGCAATGACAACAAAAATATTTGCGCCTCGATTTTATCTTTACCCTTTCTATGCCGCGATGGCCCATTTTAATATTTCGATCGCTTCCGTTTTTCTATAAATGTTCGAGGGCAGTGCTAATTTGGAGTTAAATACATATCGAGTATCGGAATTGCACTGTAAAATTGGTTGTTTCAGTAAATGGGCCTCTCTTTCTCACTTTCTCTCTCCATGGTCTCCAGCCTTACGACTAAAAAAAAGCCCTACGCGGCTATGGACTAGGCTTATTCGTTCGTGTAACTGCTCAAGTACAACATGTATAAGTTACAGTTCTACGTCATACAAATTTTAAGGTACAGGGAGTATCTACACGTTACTCGATTATCTTCTATATCAGTATCGTTATTATTAGTGTTAATATTATCGGTATTAGTATTAGTGTCATTGTTATCAGTAGTATTGTTATTACGTTTATGTACGACAGCACATGATAAATATTACTGGTATTTGACTACTGTGTGTCAATCTATCTTCTACGTTTTTTTAACACGAGTTATATGGCCTTATTTCACGACTCGATCAATGTACGAAACTGCGCTTGACGCGGTTATCGTCTGAACTATAAATACGAAATAAATATATATATATATATATATATATATATATATATTTGTATGTATATGGAGATTATAGTTTTTTGTTTTCATTAAACGTATCTGGTATACGGACAATAATAATACATGTCTTCAACCTTCACGTCGATATGCATTATTGATTACAATTAATAATACTGGCAGCTTAAAGTACAATTTTTTTCTCGTCTCGCACGTTCTTGGTCACGACCATGGTGCACGTGATTGTATTCAAATAAGAAGCGAGCGACAAATTCTCTAAACACAAATGGCTGTCATGTCTCAAACGTAGAAAAATATCAATGGGATACAAATATCAACAGACCGAATTGTTCTTTCTCGTCGTCCGAGCATTTTTTTTCATTTTCGCATTCGTTATTTGTTGCTCTTGAAATTTGATGGAACCGTCACTTTTTTCCGTTTAATACTCGTAAAATTTGTGATCAAGTCGGTTACAAGATCATAGACATGTTCATTAACGAACGAATGTCAATACAAAAATGAGTAAACCGCGTACTTAATTACTTCCCATAGCTTGGCTCGCTTCGGTTTACTCGGGAACATGAAAGGAATATCTCCTCTGATCGTTTATCTCGAGTGACCATAAAGAATCATGAAATTTTTTGGAAGTTCGTCCTGCAAGAGGAACAGAAATTATTGTTACATCACGGTCGTCGATTATCAATGATTGATTATTCTAATAACATTGCACGTAATTGCCGAATGAAGTATATACAGGGGGAGTGTCATAAAAAAGTATTGTTTTTTTTTAACTGCCTTATATCCAAAGAACTAACTGATATCTTCTTTAAACGAAATGTAACATTAACTTTCCTAGCAAAAAACCACAATCGGTCGAAAAAATCTCTCACTTTGATACTCGTTTAATCTGGAAGTTAAGTCAAGTAACTCCCCCTAAAAACTGCTTCGCAAATCATCACAGGTAAGAACTAAGCTAACTCTGTAACAAAGTAATATCACATGAAAAAATATGTATCGTTTGCACCCTTGTATGATTACACCTCAATCTATAAACTGTTGGGCGGATGACTCAACTCAGCGAGAAGTTTCCCCAACAGGAGTGGCCACTGACCAGGTGGGAATAAATTGAGAATTAATTGTACTGACCAAATCATTAATAATGTTATTCAAATATTATTACAATAATGCAATAGTACATTTTTGAATCGCAAATGTATGAGAATGGTGAGGCCATAGGATTAAAATGTAGAGTGAAACTGAAAACTATTGGGCTGATCGCAGTTAGATAAGCAGTGTTTTCATTCACTAATTATCAACAAAGAAATCAAAACTTTGTACTGGTTCAATGTGCGTTTTTCTCGCTATTCCTGAGAATAATAGAACCTCAAAGAACACACGCAAAACTGTGAATTGAAAGAGTTGTAATTTTTTAACATGATAGCAGATGGTGGTCAAATTTCATCCAGAGATTTAATGTAAAGTAATAATGCATCTAATTTTCCTCACCACAGTAGTATTTTTGTACAATCCTGATACATCCTAAATTGCAATGTAATTTTCAATGACGAATATTCCCAATATTTCTCTTATGTTCCCTCAGGAAAGTGGCCAGCCTGGGTTTCGATTGAAATAAGAACGCATGCATTGAGAATGTCGCGTAACACAGGTTCCCATTGATTGGCGGGAGCTAATCCTAATTCACGCTTATCAGTGACAATGGACTATATGGAAGCATTGAACGGATCAACGCTTGTGTTTGTTACGGAAGTCAGATTTGGCATTGGCTTTCGCCATTGGTATTCGAGTCAAGCACGTTTCTCAGCTGTGTAAATTGCATCCTATTCGATCTTCATTGTTATCACTCTTGCTCTCTCTCTCTTTGTTCTGTATGTCGTCGAATTCATGTATTGTCGAAACGTCCATGATAGATCGTGAATCAGCTATGAACCCATTATTCATAAAATCGCAACGAATCTTGCAGAGGTAGATTTGCGCTTGGTTCCACGGCTCTCGCTCTCTTGTCAAGCAGGGAAGACTTTTTGTATCAAAGATGGGTCAAAATATTGAAACGTTGCAAATAAATGGACGTGTTCATCGTTATAGTCGATTAGTTTCTAAACATCGAGCAGAAACGACTAGATCGGTCAATGCGAGATGTTGAGGAAGAAACGTGTTGATTGCAAGTCCGACGATCGTATCTTGACGAACACGCAACAATTTTTTGTACTGTACGTGGCTTTTATATCCGGCTGTCATGATCCACAGTGAAGACCTTTCTCGTGTCACAAAGCGGTTATTGTCCTCTCACAGGCCATCCGTACTTGAGTGGCGTCGATAGAAAACCCAAAAATAAATCACTGCGCAAAAACTGGTCGATGATGGATACGTCGATGACGTTGTTGTTGCGATCCGCGAATTATGACTTTGACGAATGTTCGGTTTGGGGGTAGGAAACGGGCTTGACGCGCTTCGGACGGATTTCCGTCTCGCGGAAGTGGCTCGACGACCATGCGAAGGCGGAAGATACGACGGATCTCGAGCGAGCGAAAAATAATATCTCTCGCTACTGTCAGACGAGAATCGAAAAAAGATTAGAGAAACAAGCGGGTTATGTCAATAGGTTGGATGAGGAGAGTGTGTACGCGAGACGCGGGAAATCTTTGGTATTCGCTAGCAGCGCCTTAGAGGGCGCTTCTGTAGATGCGCTACAAAAGCTGCGCTATGACCGGATGCAGAAGACACATGTGCTCGGCTCCGCGTATCGGAAGACGATTCACACTGAAGTGGCGAACCATTTCCGGTATGCTTTCGAACGGCTTGCTGAATTGGCCGAGGATGTATGCGTTCAGCTCCTCGTTGCGTTGTATACGCATGTGCATGAATCCGCGAGCACTTCTGTAACGTCAATAATAAGAAAGGCGTTTAATCAAATTCGATATCAGACGGAATATATATACAGCAATTTTCAGTAAATACCAATTACTTTTATATGTTACGCGTAACATTTTATAATAAATGCTTTATTTTCGAAAAATCTAACATCCGATTTATCGTTTATCGGTTTAGAATGTTGCACCGATAAAAAAAAAATCGTCGTTCAGACGAAGCTTGCGTAGAAACCTAAACAAGCCCAAACAAACATTGCCTATCCCAATTTCTAATTATCGGGTGGTTTGCACGCGAGTCTTTGGTTTTCCGCTGATTGGTTAACGCGTCAGTGCACCCCTAAGCGGCCACCACTCCGATTATCGGTCATGTGCAAAGCAGCTTAATTACCTTCGCAGCCAAACTGCGACCGTTCATCAACCAGACTTGTTCGTTTATACACGATAGACTCTTTCTCTTCAGCCATATATTGGAAATGGAAATGAGAAGAAAAACATTTCCATATATTATGTGGAAATGAGAATACCGAGTGGCTCGTTTGATTTGTAGGTATTTCTTGCAATGTACGCATACGTGAATATTTCAAGAATCGCGATGAAAAACTTTTGAATAACACTCACTTCAAGGACAGAGAATAATCCAGCTTGGTCGACTCGCTGTTTCTCACCAAGTAGCTGCCTTCGCGTAGTAATCGCAGCACAGCTTCTGCCTCGATTCTCGTTATCGAGCCGTGATACCATCTGTTTTTTGAAAATAGTCATGTCATCGAGATAACAAAGTCAAAAAATATTAATCACGTCATTATTATGACGTTGGCGTATGCATCGTTCGAACGCAAAGGAATCGACTTCTTCCCGATTCCAAAATGTTTTTTGACGTCTTCGGGCCATGAATGTCATCCACATTTTTTTTTGGCTTATCATTTAATTATTGATTTCATTTGCGAAATGTGAATCCAACTAATTATTTTTAAAAACGAGAAATCGCAGAAGATTTGCTAATGAATTCCAGCGATGCAATTTTCAATCCCATGAATTATATATTCCATATATATGTTTCGTAAGCCACATAAACCGTAACGAAACATCAAGAATGAAAAAAAGAACGAATTTGTTTTGTTCCGCAATAATTTTTCCCCAGCATTTCCAAATTCAAAGAAATAGAACTAACAAAGATGTATGAAAATTTTCATTTGCGGCCCCATTTGTAGTTTCAACATTTTTTTTCGACACGCAATTTAGAAGTTTTGACAGGAACCCCGAAAAAAATATTGCGATCGCGACGTCGAATGGTTTGCCCAAAAAAAAAAAAAAAAAAATAGTGCCCGAAATGAAAAGCAAAACGTACCCTTGTCTCTCGAGTGGTAATTCGACGTCGACGAGGTCAGCGGATGCTCGACTGGTTGTTATTTCCAGCGGCAAACCGAGGCTCAGTCCACCGGGTTTTTTCGGGATGAGCTGGCCACCGGCAACCCCAGCGGCACTCGCGATCGTTCCGGCACCCGAATTCCCACTCCCGTCCAGATTCAGAGTCATTTTTGGACGCGCCAACCCGCCGCCTGGAAATGAGTCACCCGACGCTTAGACGCCTCTCCAGAGGGACGAAACGTGTGCAATTTTCATTACATATCTCTAGTTTGTCCAGCATCCGGAAATCCTTCGATTATATAGCACACAGATCCCGTGCTTTTTTTTCTCGCAGCTATCCACTGAAGTTCTTGATATTTCTCAGGCATCGTAAAACGCCCTTAAGAATGAGTACTTTTATTGCTCTCGTTGGCAGAGTACTTTTCCTGATGTCTCGATTGATATTTCGAGGCAATAAAAGCGCTTTCAATTCTTACGTACATTTTTGTGTGTACTTGACTAAATATGTTTGCACTCTTATCCGCACGTTTTTATGACGTAGTAAAAACAGGCTATCCCCATATTGAGAAAAATATACATTTTTCGAAATATTTCACGTTCCGTTAACTTCGAATACGCCTATTTTATTATTTAAGTGCGAATAAAGAATTTTAAACGTAGTGAATGAATATAATAAAAAAGTAACGGGCTTTGAAAATATAATTAAGGGGTTAGACTACTGTGAATATTTTTTTAACAGGAATTTTTTTAATTAATGATCAATAATGCTCTGTGCCGAAAAATCGAAGGGTACTTAAGTTTTTGGAATTACTGAAATATCCAAAAGAGCTTGATTTTATCTTAGCTAATGTCATCTGAAAAAATCATTTTTTATTTCTTTTCATCTCGAATTATGAATATTTTTTTATGAAGTGTGGTTCACTGTTTTGTCAATGTACTTGTAATTAGATATTCTCACGATTTTTCAATCTAACTTATTCCTGTAAAATTAATTAATTCGAATATTCTTAATTTTCAAGTTGTCACGATATCTTGGTCCTTCAAGAATAACGTACGTAAAATAAGAAGGATCCTGTACTTTGTTGGAATGCTAAAAAAAACAAGATATTGGCATGCCAAAAAAAATATTGTCGTGTAAAAAACATGTTTTTTTACGTCGACGAAAATATGAAGAAAAAAAACAATGCCACGAAGCGTTTCAGCTACGATAACCGTGAGCGAGTTTACAAAGCCCGCGAATAATCCATTCAACGGTGTGGAAGAAAATTAAGTGACGGCCCCGGTGCGGCTTTTCTCACGCTGTCGAACGTTGATTAATTACGTACGGAGGTCTCACCTCCACTTTCTGCCCACCTTTCTCCAGGGAAAAACGCGGCGTTGAAAGCTTCGAACTCACTTAAAATATCTTTCCTTCTTCCCCGAGAGTATTCATGAACACTTTTATCACCGATGACGTTGACAAAAGTTTTCGAGCGTTGACGAACGTCGACGAAAAATGTATTTTCTCACCAGGTAGAATAGCTCGATTGTACGATCGTGGAATCATTTAACTGTCCGTTATTCGATTTCACATTGTACCATAATCAAATTGATGATGTAAGGCGATTAGAAATTCTTTCGACAAAAAACATATAAAAAAAATTATGGTTGAAAGGAATCGACCATTCGCCAATTATTTTCCACCACTATTTTTATCACCAACGAATCCATCGATTACTTTCCTGAATCTCAGTTTAATTAATAATACGAATAATGAAATGAATTGATCTTCTTATAATTAAATAGAGTAATCGAATTTATTAATTGATTTTAAACATTTTCAACGATTGAAGTTTGTGTCGTTGGAAGTTCTACGAAAACGCTTTTCGTTATTTTCGTTATGATACAAAATCGTAGTCATTTTCGTAGTTTGGATGCCCTATGAAAAATTATCGAAATGAATGAAATAATTTTTTTTGCGTTTCAATGTTATTCATGCATTATTAACAATAATCATACCATTTTTTCATCAAATAATCGACGAACAAGTTCATGTACTTTTCTTTGTTGATTGATATATGGTAATAAAAAAAGCTCGATCAAGTTTTATCCAGTATTATCTGTTTAAAAAAAACCGTTTTTTATTTTGTTTCGGATCAACTGGAGGGATAAAATCAAGTACATCTTTGAGTCATTCATCTTCAGATATCGATATTCTTTATAACTTTACTTATAAATATGTTTTAATGGAATTTGTTCAACAACTTCGTCAATATACTTTTAAATAAGTGGTTAAACGATTTTTCAATTACTTTGTAAATGCAGTTATGTGCAAAATAAATTATTTCAAATAAGCCTGATTTTCCGGTCGTCACTATAGATCTAAACCCCTTAACGTCTGCAAATATTCCCGTGGCATTCACGATATGGATTTGAGAGTAAAGAATAAAGTTTGCTGTCAAGATACGCTTCTTCGTAATAATCTTTCTGGAATGTGGCCCCATAGAAATGTTGTATTCAATGCAGTGCACTCCGCCCAGAACGGCATTGGCTCGTCAGATAGAAAGGCGAAAGGAGCAAGGACAACCAGTGCGTTTACGGCAGGAGGAGAGAAGAGAAGCTAAAGGGGCGAAGGGCTGATGAAAAGCGTGACGAGGATGAATGAGTATGTCCCCAAGGAACAATACAAATAGGATTTTCGCGACTTCGCGATGAACTTCCACTTGCAAAACTTATATCGCCCATTAATTCGGGTATTTCGTATTTGGTAAAATAAGATTCACGCGTAGGCATAAATTGAATCGAGAATTTACGCCGAACCGATCGCGTAAACAATATCCGGGTAGAAGATATTGAAGAACCCTTTCGAGAACAATTCCAATTAATTACTAAACAGAATTCATTCTTTCTTAAGAGGGAAAGTTGATTTCTTAATATATATATTTATAGTCGATTCTTGGCAAACAAATTTCAAAGTAACTATTAAAGACCAACCTTTCAACGTCGAAAGATTTTAAGATTTGGAAACAAAATGAAAACACGGCAACAACGATAATATTTTCCAATAGATTTTAATATTAATAGTTCAAATAGTTAAACACAAAATAGAAATCAAATGTCAGCTTATTAATTTTTGAATAACAAAAAAAGTGAAAAATGCTTCACAATAACAATAATATTTTAAGAAAATGTTGTCAAACCGAAAGGACCTTGGTCGAATATAAAAAGATCGAACGCTTCACGTATGTTAAAAAACTATTTTCGTCGCTAAAACAACGTCAAGCAAACTTCAAATTTTGTACAGGTAATAATAAAAGGAAAGTGTTAAAAAAAACTCTAGAAGCCTCGGTATTTCCGATCATGAGAGCAGTTTTGAACAACGCTGACGTTTTCCACATCAATAAATCTATTTATTTCTAACGAGCATTTTTGTCAAACACAAAGCTAGACATTCACCCAACGGGAAAGCTATTCGGTGACAGGGTAGGAAATCAGATTTCGCTCAAATTCGGAGTCGAAAACGTCGATGGAAAATTGATGTTGAAATTTCATCTACGCACGTAGACTAGTATGGAGGAGTAAAAAATCAGAAAAATGAGGGTAACATTGGCAATGCTTCGAATCCATCGCGATAGAAAAATGGGCCGAGATGAGACAGGGCACGGTAGGGAGTGAGTAATCGCGTTACTGCACCAGCAATCTCTTAGTGGTTGACGCTTCTTCTTTCCTCTCGTACTTTTTCTCGATCAAACCCTTGGCTTGCGAATGACGTAGGTCGAGGAAAATTGGTCGGACGTATGTATCTTTGAGTTAGGAACGAAGTTCCGCAAATTCTTGTCATCCTTGTTGCCTTTTTCTTACGTTAATTCACGATCGAAAGGCACGCATCTTTCAGGTCCGCAAAACCCTAGAACGTTTCGTATATCTATTTTCTTATTTTCCTTCTTGACATGAAAAACGAAGATTTCGCGTGTTTCGCCATGTTTCGACCCTTTTCTTTTCGTAATGTTCTTCATTCACCTTTTCTTCCCTTACTTCTTATCTCGGAGTATAAAAAATTAACGGACTGTGGCTGAAGAGACCGAGAGGGGCGTAACACGTCCATGCGTTGGCTACTTTTCGAGATTGCCAATGTCTGTTTTATTAAATTTAATCCCAGTGATTCGCTCCGTGCGCTGATTCATCGACGCCGATTCCACTTCGCCCTCTCGTGCGTTGTTTCTCCTTTTTTCCTCTCCCTCTCCCTCTCTTTCTCTTTTGCTTTCTTCCATTTCAGACTCGGTCTCATTCGCGATCGTTTTTTTTTGGCCTCGTAACTTTCGCGTGTAATTCAGCCTCGAAGAGATATCTGCACTTTGGGAGAATGCGTAATAGCAAGGGCGTTCGCGGCGTTATAGTTTCGGGGGCATGAAAATTAAAATGTCAGATTCACTATAATGGACCATTTTGAGTTGAGTCAAAGAAGAAGATAACCGGTAATTCTGTTTAAAAGTTACTTAAATGAACTGATACAATGAAATTGATGGTAACTTGTTATTTGTTTGGGTTTGTTTTAGCTTGAACGTGCGCAGCTCACTGAAGAACACATATTTTAGTTGCTTTCTTCAATTCTTAAAACCCTGACTCGCTTGACGTAATTTTCATGAAATCAATGGAATTTTCGATATTCCTGGGGTTTTCTGTCACTTATACATTTGACAGAGTTAGCATTCTTACTTAAACTCGTTAGGCTCCTGCAAAAATGGATTATTGCTTGAGATTATAACTATTTGTGATTGTTCAGGACTCCTTTAATTATCCATGTCTTTTTAAATAAAATTTATCACTTTCTTGTTAATGCGATATATTTGTTTTGATTATTGTGTAAAAGTAACTAGAAATGCAGTTTAAAGAAATACTATTTTCTTATCGAGGCTCAGGGATGGATGAGTCGTTTATAAGCCTTAGAAATACATGTCTTTCTCCTTATGTTTTATAATAACGAAAAGTACTTAACACTATTGACAAAGAAACTCAAAAATTGGAAAAACATAAATTTACGGGAAAAGGAGTTCAAAGTGCTGCAGGTTGTGGTTTCCACAGGAATATCACTACAAGAATATACAGGGTCATTTTTACGCTTCGGACGCAAACAATTGGCCTCCTCTGTTTATGTTTTCAATATACTTCGAATCCTATGGGTCGTTTTTGAAACACGCGAGATATTACTGCACTGTTTGGACAGGATTTCCTGGATTGAGACGCCGCTTAAACATCGAAGACTACTAAGTTTGTTTAGGATGGAGACCTTCGCCCTTCAAGGCTCCGGAAGATATTTAGGAAAAAAGCCAGGAAAAATTGGCTTGGGTCAAAAATGACAAATATATAATCCGCGAAGGATTAAATAACCGTAATTTTCGTTCGTCAACATGGCCTAACTCCTAAAGTGTAGTATCAATCAGTCGGGAAATGCTCCACGCGATCGTTTCATTCCAATCTCCTAGGTTTCATACCTAATCCTACTTGTACGATTAGGTAAATTTACGAATCGCGATTTTTAGAGGATACGTATTTACACGTATCTGATACGTACATGGGAGTATCGTCATTGAGCAGTGTTTCACTCTCTTTTCCCTCCCACGAATGTTTCGGAGGAACCTTTTAATATCCGTCCTCGCCGAGACGGAGATACGTCTCAATCAATTTCTTCCCGTGCGAATATACGTTCCTCTCACTCGTTCCTTCCCTATCACGCACTTGCTTTGTGTTCTGCGGTCCTCCGGGGAAATGGAAAAAGGCGGGCGTTACGGAAATCGCATCTCGCGGAGCCTCGCAAAAAACGACCCTTCGGAGCACGCACATCGTTGCGGCGAATCCACACACACATACACATATATATATATATGATCAGAAGAGAAATACCGCTGGATGTAATTACAGTGCGACGCTGCGTCGACGAGAACTCATCGTTTAGCCAGGAAATTGTTGATTTAATGCCCATTGTACGGACGGCAGTAAAGATAGATCGGAATAATGGACATTCGGAACGTGCATTCTTGTTACCTTTGGGTTTGAAAGATGACAAAGAAAATAGCGTTTCCATGAAACCCTAGCAATGTTTGTTGTGCGGAACAGTTGTGGAAATTCTTCTTTTTAACGGAAGGATGTAATAAACGTTAATGTTAATTAATCAATGAATCGTGTTGAATGCAAATTCAGATTCACAGTTTCAAGAAGCTTTGATATTTTGTTCTCTAGAACTTTCTTCAGACATTTTTTATTTGATGATTAATGTTTACTACATTGCTGCCATGAAACGTGAAAAAATTAGCGATTATTCTGACAAAAAAGAAATAAAAATCTCCACCGATTATTAATTTTTCCAGCCTATTAAATACGTTGGTTTTTCTGTATATATTTTTCAAAAATAATGACTTTGTAGTGGTTATAGCAATTTAAAAGGTTTTATATGAACTGTATGTTCTTTTTAGAACATACACTTTTTAGAAAATTCAAAAGAATCGTCAGTTTTAGAAAAATACAAATTGAATTTACTATTTATTGTACATCAACCAGTTGACAGTGAATTTATTTTTCTAGAAAATGCTCGTGAGATTTTTTATTTAAGGATATCAAGAACATTTTCAACGACCGTGGATTTGGAAGAAATAGATATAAAAAAAAGAAAACAAATTCCTATAATTGGTATCAACGAATTGATCAACATTCATCAACGTTTATCGGCGTGATGCTCGATCTTTTTTATCTAAAAATATCCTCAACGATTGCAAAGAGCAAAACGATTGAAAAAAAAGTGCTGTATTCGCATCCGTCGAAGGCAATACGATCGATTTCCGAAGCGTTTGAGCGAAGTGGAATTCGATAAAAGAGACGAGTTTTTATACTGCTTTTTAGCTGTAAGAAAAACACTTTTTACGAATGGAAGGTCGCGGGTTTTCTTTGTTATCATCGTGGCTGTTTAGGTTTTACAGAAATCTGGCTGAACCATATTGAGAATTGAGAGTGCAGTGGCGCTTCGCTGGAAGACCAGTGAGATTTTCATTCCCGTGGGTCTCCGGGGAAATTTCCAGTCGCAGGAGAACGCGTCACTGGCAAACTTTCGCTTCTCCCGTTTGCGCCTTTTTTTTTCAAAGACAACCCGCTTGATCCTCTAGTCCATACCCTAAGATGAAAACGAAGAGAAGCGAGGACGAGACACGAAACGGAGCAGACGAGAAGAGATAAATTTTAATTTCCTGGAGAACGAAAAATCACTATGTGGACTATGTTATGGGCGGTGATATTACTTTCACGCCTTGTCAACCTGATTGCGAATATACTCAGGAGACTTTTTCCGTATACGAAAATTAATAGCAATTATCTATGTTTTTTTCCCGTTCATTCATTTTACTCTTAATTTACCTTTATTAGGTACTATAGTAAGAATTTTATTATTTTTAGTACAAAGGGAATTTGGGTATTTTTTTAAAGCCGATAAGTGGTGATCACCGTTCCAAGTACTGCTCGGTTGACATTCGAATTTCATTTCTTAATTACCGACATTGACAGTACAGCAATGTTGGATAATCGATTGGTGAAATTTTTACAAATCGATCGATAGCGAAACAACAATTGTCATCTTAGCGTGTCGAGAGAAGAGAATAGTCGGGCCAAGGGAGTCGAGGGTGTATGAGAATACGAGCGAATAATATTCAAGCTGTGACTGTTATCGAAGAAGATTCTGTAACAGATGTTGCGAGCCACCCTTCAGTCATCACTATCGCCTTCATCCCCCTTTTTTTTTATATATAACGATTTCAGTCTGTTCGTCTTTCTCTCTAGAACGCATGCCTCTTTTTTGCCCAATACAAGGGGCTTTTCATGCATCACCGCAACGTAGTATTAGCAGACTGAGTAATGATGAGTAAACGCCTTCGGTCGAGCTGAAATTTTGTGCAGTTCGTCGTTTCAATATTCTAAGGGAAGCTACGAAAGGAGTTCTAGCTAATAGCAATATTCTTTTACATATCGTATGTTTAAATTTATTTATTGCACTGGGCTTCTATTACACAGAAAAAATCCAAACGCATCTGAAGTGGCCCAGAGTAACCGAAACACACCTAAAGAAGCCCATCTGACAAGGCGAGCAATATCTGACGGACGAGCACTGTTCAACGAAGTCGGAGGAGTGGGGATATCGATCGGGCATTGCGCGAGATATAGATATACTCTTACGAGTTTAAACAATAGATTTAATAATTTTATGTCTCGAGAACTATTCTGTGGCATCAAAAATAATTTTAGAGCTTCTCTTAAAATATTAAAAGAACATTCTGTGCAAAATGTCAGACTCGTCGGAGGAAAGGACGAGGGGTCCGACATCTTATGCAATTTATTGCTACGTTCGAGCAGATTGTGGACTTTTAAATATATTAGGCTGCTTGAAAAATTTCAAAAATAGTTTTAAAAAATCTCCATTTTCACTCCAGGTAATCAAAAGGCTTTCCTACAAAACATTGATTTTTCGAGCAGTATTCGTTCTTCTAATAATGTGATAGTGAACCGTATAGTAATGTGATAGGAAAAACGTTTTGTAAATTGCTTTTGGTTGGTAATACATCAGGGCGGAAAAGGAATCTTGAATTGTTGCGGACCCGAGACTATTCGTCCTGGAGTGTCCCATAGCCTCGTACGAGTCGCCAGAGCAGTCAAGGCTGGCCGATCGACACCGCGTAGCAAACACTCCGAACCTGCTCGGAATGTTTGATGCATCTGTATAGGGGCGCTTTAACGCGTTTCTCGTTCGTCCTCATGAAATATGAACCGCAGCAGTCGCATCGGGGAATGGGAATCGCAATAGTACAGACACATATATACAGAGTGAATCTCTCAACGTGTAAACCAGACGGCCAAACCTTGACGACCTGAAAGCCAAGAGGTCCAATTTGTCCGTTGGATTACCGAGTCTCGACGCGTCACGAGATGCGTATCAAGTTACCGTGTTTTCTTCATTTTATCCTTTTTTTCGCTAAACATGATTGCTTGGTGGTAGTTTTTCATCCACAAAAAGAAAAAAATCGATATTAATATGAACCTAATATGAATGTTTCGCCGGAAAAAAATGCGATTACACGCAGTAAGGAAAATGATTTTATATTTTTTCAATAGAACACAGGGTTAAAAATAATAAGGAATTTGTGACGACTTTGTCGGACAAATTGCGGGTGTACTACTGAACAGCGATTTTTCGCGATTGTTCCCGAGCGACCCCACATCCGGATTTGCTTTGTCCAAAGAAACGCGCGTGCTGATCCAGAAAATCATGTACGCTAAAGTTTTCTCGTGTTTGTAAAGTTCCGCAGAGAAGACGAACGAAAAGAACAAAAATGCTGGCGGTGGAAGTAAGCGAGTGCCAGTAACGGAATTTTCTCTTTCGTCCATCGATTTTTATCTCAACAGACCGGAACTGCGAAGATTCGACCAGCGTTTCTTGCGGAGAAACGTCGTTAACGAAATAATACGAGTCAACAAGGGAGGAAGGGAAGTTCCGAAGGGTAACGTTCTTCACGGTTGTTGAAGAACGTATATACGTTGCACAAGTGTATAAACCTACACATTGGAAATATACGCAAGACATATATCGAGTTCGGGGAGTCATATGGATCCTCGAAATCGGTCGTTTGCGCTTGAACTTCGAACGGCGTTTCGGAGGAGATCGTTAAATATATTTCGCGCTGTAATAACTAAAATTCCTTTATGATCTCCGAAAACGACGAGGAAGTAACCTGTGTTTTATGGGGCTTGCAGATTTTCGTCTCGTGCTATGCACGGAGAAGGAAAAAAAAGCCTTCCTACATAATAACGAGATTTAGTGAAGAAGAAAGAGAAGAGTAGTAAATTGGTATAGGGAGAGAGACAGAAAGAGAAAGAGAGAAAGTCTTTTGTAAATGGGATTAGTACGAGGTATTTCGAGATACGAAGATAATCAAGGAAAAGATGCAGGATGTATGTGAGGCCTCGAGTACCATCCAAGAGTCGATGTACGAATGGAACTTACGTGAGAGGCCAGTCTCGAGTGACTGGCTCGCTGGTTCGTCCGTTATTGGATTTGAGCCACTTTTGGAATCGTCCCAAACGATAACGACTTTCGAGTCCTCGAAATCTATGTTTCTCTGGATCGCTGTTCCTGTTCTGAAACTTGTGCACGAGTGGGGGAGCAACGAGATACCGAAGTACCGAGTAATCGCACGTGGATCGTTTGCTCGAATTTACCGGAACATTAGGAGCCAGTTGGGATCGAATTTCGACCTGGCTACTCGACGCGTTCGTGCAAGCGAACTTTCATTTTTATATTATTTATTATATCCGCTTAACGCAACCTGGAGATCGTTTTTCGCACATTAAGATTATAGATATCCGATGAAGCTGGTTAGTTTACGATTCAGTGATTTTCACAGTCCAAACTCAAAAACAACGACTGGAAAATTCAGTATTGTAAAAGAGATTATAATAATTTCGTTTCAACAGTGTTTATTAGAATTTATGTTCAACGTCATCGCAATTCCTGTATATTTGCCTTTTTCCTTGTTAGTTCATCCTGTTGGATTTCCTCGTGCCAGTAGAACGAGTCAATCCTTGTCAGCCCCGGCCCGACTGACCGGTGGGACGGAATGAATATACATCTACACGTAATGAAGATATAAAAGGTCCTCGATTTATTGCATCGACGAAGTCACAGCCTCGCCGAAGCAATATTTTTTTCGCTCTGGAGTTAGTGAAACGGCTCGAGTATGGTCAGACGTTCGCGAGTTCGGTGTTCAGGCAAATCGATAAAATTCATCAACCGCCATTAAAAACGGAGCTCGCTTAATCTCTGCTGAAATACCGGGTACTTGGCTCGATACAAAATTCTTTCGAAAGCACGATTCAACGCTAAATATATTAAAAGTTTGTTGTTTTTCATTCGCGGTAGTAAGGGAAAGCTAAGGAAGTTTGAATCGATAGAAAATCATACCAGATATTTTTTACTCGACGTTTTTAGTTATCCCTTGACTCAACGATCTCAATTCTTTTCTTACAGCCAATAGAAAATGGCTGCTTCGATCAGACCTTGGTAAACGATGATGTTTGACGATGTGTGAAAAAAAAGAAAATAGATTATGGCGATTCTTCGGACTCTTGTGCGAAATAAATGTGCAAAGCAGAGACCCCGTCTTGGCATCGCTATTTCTATCAGAAAAATCCCTTTTCCTTCCTGGTTTCTTGTCCTCGCGTTAGCCGAATGAAGATAGTAGACGGTTGTGGTTCAGCGAAGCGAAGAGTGGCCGATAGCGCCGGATTTAACCACTCCTACCAGGCATGATCCTCTACCTCATCTTGTACCTTCTTCTCCTTTTCTCTCTCGGATTTCTCGCTCGTTCTCTTTTCCTTCCCTCACTAACGACCTCCGTACAAGCGGAACCACGACCGGGACCGTGCTCGTCAAATGGCGCGTGCGATGATCGTGCTCCGAGTATGAACGGAAAAGAAATCCTCTTTCTTTCTTCTTCCGCGAAAAGAAAAAAATTCTAATCTCGTTCGCACTCGAAAAGGTCTGCGTTGAGGAAGGGTATGAAAAAAAGAGTCAGAGAAGGTCGGGAAGAAAAGATAACTTGGTAAAATCCGTTTAACTTTCGTTTTAATAGGGCCTTGGTGAGTTTCGCCAGTCAGCGTTTTATCGAATATTCACGTAGCACGAATAATACGAACGCAAAATTCGCTTCGAGCCCCTTGGAACGTTTTAACTTCGATTCCTCCTACCCCACCGAGCAACAGATTGTTTTCCATCCCTCGTTCGAGATACCTTTATTCATCGACACGACGAACGCTTTCGATGAATATTTTACATTGACAAAAAAAAAGCAACTAAACGGTTGATCGAGTGGACCAGCCAGCAGAGGGCTAAAAATTTCTTGTAAATACAAAACGGGGAGGGAAATGCAGGTAGCGTATGGACTACGTGATGGGCCGGACCGGATAAAGTGGAGAGCAAGTAGAGCATGATATTTCCAATATTGCCCGTATACCTGCATCGCTTTACCGCTGGATAAAACCAATCTCGAACGTTCGATGTACGTGTCCATATAAACGCCTATAGAAATACACATGGGGGACATTGCCGGATCAACTTGACAGTGAATAATCAGGAACGTAGTTTTCCAGTACAATGGGTACTTCTAAAATGAGGTTGTACAACGTGCTTCAAAAGGTTAAATCGAGCACTCGATTCCCGTCCTCGAGTCGACTACTCGTAGCATTCAAGTTCACATCGTGCACGCGCAATCAAAATGATTTTTTTTCCCGACTCGTTCAATATTTTCCTGATAGAGTCGATAACCGTGGGAAGTCGATAAGTGTGCTCTTTGTCTCCGGACGGGCCGAAGGTGTTTGCCGATTTACTGCAGCAAGTTACTCGTGCCTGAGTACAGAGTTTGTTTGGGTACTTCAAAGCTCTCCGTGGCGTTTATATATACGTATTTCTTATTTAAAAAAAAAACGGACAAAAGCAGGCGATTCCGAAATTGATTTTTCTGCTCTGAGAAACAATGTGACGCCGAAGCGCGAATTGAAATTCAAGTGAGTTAATTTTACTCGTATCAGGAATTCATTTCATCTTAATGATCAGTCAAAATAAGTTCGTGTGCACACGCTTGTACAAACGAAAATGGCTATCGAAAGTCATTGATGGAATTATCAGACGAGAGAGTCTGCATCCTTCACATATTCGCATACACGAATTTACGTATTTATGTATAAGAGACCTAGAGCCATGAGAAACAAAGGGACCCAACTGGTGAGCCACCGAGTCTTCGTTCCTGCTATCAAAGCCCTTCCGTTTTCAAGTACTCGACATTGGAATCAGGGTTCTCCCGTGCGAGATGCCCGAGGGGGTATAGATCCGGTAATTTCGTGGACGCGCGAATCTTGATGGCGCGTTAGCACGCGACGTTGGGTAAACTATACAACAGGCTGGGACAACCTGGTGGGATGTTGGACTAATTGTAAATGGCAACCACGTACGTAGTAACGGATGCGATGGAAGCACCAGTATACGTGTACGTATGTACGTTGTCAATGGCTAAAAGTGAAAAGGGCGTATCTTGGGTGTGCACCACGAATCTTGGTGGTCTTCCGGATGCTCAACAATCCGAAAGATGTCTGTGTGTGTCTCGCTGACGCAGCGACATTTCTGTGCAAACACTGCATAGAACTGCTGAGGGCACTAATTAATTCCTTGATGACTCGCTAACGAACTATACTTTTATATGAGCTAATCCTTATCTTTATATTTATGAAAGAAAGTAAATGTCGATAAATTTCCTTAACTCATGAAACACGACCCTCCAAAACGTTGTCAGAACCCTGTAATTATTTATTCCAAAAGTAATGTTCATCACAAAAGCTTCATTGCACGGATTTTCGTCACTAGTCTAGAAATGCACATTTATAAAAATGTTTTTACCCCGGATACTAATCATCTTTGCTATGTGTTTTTGGAATTGCTATTTAGCGCAATCTAGCGACAATTAAAGTTCTTACCATAACCTCAAATAAACCTCTAGTTATTAAACTATTCGAGGCAATGGCAAAAACCTGACACATTGGAGCTAAACAAACGTCATATTTGGTTTTGGCTACCCTAAAAACATATGGTAAACATGGTCCAACCCTAAAAAGAAGTGTTTTTGTATCGCCGTTTAATTACTAGTTTCTGATGACGTTTTCGAGCTCTCGTTTCGTTTGGATACTACTGTGGAGGGCGCTGGCCTGTTGACGTGCTTTTGGACGGAGAGAGGGACTATTTGGGTGACTTACGAAGTTGGTCCGACAGCGCAAGCAAGGTGGAACAGAAGCGATCGATCAATCGTGCGTGCGGCCGTCCGCACACAACAGCTTTGGCTTTCACGCGAGTAATTGCGACACCTTCACATTGGATCCTCGAAATAGCAGGGATCGGTGGAAGGAGAAAATAAATAGGGGATTGGGGAGGCGGCCGAAAGAAATGATTGGTATCGGTCTTAGGAGGAGAACTGTTGACGATCCGGGAATGGGAACGACAAACGAGGAAGGGGCGAGTAGGGAGCAGAAAGGAAAGAAAAAGTCCTGAAAAGAGATCCTGAAGGTAGCCCACGAATGCTTTATACCCTCGTTCGAGGCTACGAATCTTCAAAAACCAATTCACGGTACACCCAAATGGACGAACATCCATCAGCCGTTTTTCTTTTCTAGGGAGTTGAAGTTTCCGTGCGTATAGCCTTCGAGTGATAAATACGAATAATTGTGTGCAAAATAGAAAAGAGGATTTTTCATCGATTCTCAATGAGACGAAATTCAACATCTAATGGAATTTTTGTTTCAAGGACGAGGGATGTCGAATCATTCAAGTTTTCACATTTTTCAATTTTAGTCAGATCAATTAATAATCTCTATAGAAAACCTGCGCATTCGTTTTAAAAGAAAAAATTAATAAAAAAAATTCAAAATGCGCTCGCTAGACCTGTGTTGCGGGTAACCGTGTACACTCCTGTCGTGTAGATGGATGCGCATCGGGAATGTCAGCGCTGTTTTTGAAATTGAATTATTATCCACTTATCCACTGGGCACGGTTACCCCAAATGGATATAAAGGAATGGAAATTTGTACGAAATCCGATGTAACGAATATCCAGGATTTTTTTGAGTAATTCATAATTATGACAATGGTGGAAAACGAGGTATGCTTTTACTTATCGACCAAATACAATAAACGAGCATAATACATCATCCATACAGCGGACTTGCTGTAGTAGTGAAAGTTTTCAAGTGACGTGCAACACGCGATACTGATATTTACACTTTCTCTCTTCGGCAATACGAGAAAGACGTTGCCACTGTAACGAATAGCTATACGTGGGCGTATACAAGGCTTCCAAGGACACTGACATGATATTCAGTGAATGGAGAAAACGAGGCGCGGAAAGAGAGGGAAAAGACGGGCAGATGTATGTTTTCTACAGCGCAAGTCTCGATGCGTCGTCGAGAGTAAAAATAGAAGTGAATCAATCAACGAAGGGCTCGGTGGTTCCATTCGATATTGGTCACTTTTCGTAACATATACGTTTCACTTGAAATATAAAAAACTATAGATTTCGTAGGGCCGATACTTCCAACGAATATGCTTTGTTATTTGCGTTTAGTATCCAGAATGTTGAAAGGAAAATTATAGCAATTGTATTATTCTATCTTTTTTCAAATTTACCATCATACTAATTAATTTCACTTAAAAAGAATCAATTTTATAATAAAGAATCTTCAAGTATTGCCATGAGAAATATGATGAAAAATTCATTTTTTACGCTTCTTGAAATTAGAATTGGAATAATTTGAACGAGTGTGAGAAGACGTCATTTTTATATTCTCACTTTTTATAGGTACTGTTCAATTAGGTGATAAAAGTTGGAGATTTTGTTGCTGTGAGACGTACATTTTGAAAATTAGCAGCAATAACATGGCATACATTTTCTTATATTAAACCAGGCAGAGTTTGTCCTCAGGTAAAACGTTGCCTCGAAAAATATTCAATTAAAATTAATGCAAAAAAGTGGATAAGTCAGATAAAATCTTGATTCCATTAATTTTTGTTTTTTCTTTAATGAGGTACACAAATTTTATGAGTACCTATGCACTTTAACCTCGACTGTAATGACCCTTATTTTTTTGCAGCTGTAATGGCTTTTCCCGCAATTTTGGTGATTATGGTGAGTAAACCGTGGCCGATGGAAGGTTCAGCGTTTCGTAAGGGCTGCCAGACACTCACGCGTTCAAAGTCTCATCAAATCGGTAAACTCATAGTGCCAGAGGGACCGGGGGAGGGAAAGAGGGACAGAGAGTACACGAGAGTACACGAGGAGGTCGTAGAGCTTGCATATTACGAGGCACCTTAATTCCTCGACTAATTTCGCGGAGTCCAACGGAGAGCGAGAGAGAGGGATAGCGACAGGGAGGCTGGGAGAGAAAAAGGAGGATAAGCCTGTGTTTGTCCTATCTTCCTGCGACGATCTTAATCGGCCATCGGGGAGAGAAAGAGCTTTCGAGCTTTGAAATCATTTACGGTGATCGTACTTGCGAAATCAATTACGAAAATGTTGCTAATCGAATTTGCAGTCGAACAATCTTAATTGAATTTTATTTTCGTCAGTTATTATTTCAATATTAAAACAAAAAATATGCATTTTTAACAAATTTTGAAACGAGGACGAATTAAATAGAAACATTATTTATTTAAGGTTGTCAAAATAAAATTGCTGAAATTTTTCCCGAATTGCAAATATTATTAACATGTCATTATTTTATAACGACTGAACATAATTACTCATAAAATGATTTTATAATTTTATGAATTTAGTTATCCTATATATATATATATTTTTTTTTTTGAATTGATGTTTTATCGTTCGTTTTCGTTTTATTGGCGCTACGCGATTGGCAGAGTTTTTTTTTCTTTATTCGAGGGCTTTATCGAACGCTGCTTTTGAGCGTATCGAGGCGAGATATTATTCAAGACCCGAAGTCCATTGACAGGCTTCCCTCAAAGCCTACAAAGACTCCCGTGACCTCATAGAATTTGAAGACGGTGGTTCTCGCTTGTATTCTACGAGGCGAATGAAAGAAACCCCGAACAAAGAATCTTATAATTGGATCGGATGTGTGTGGGAAAGTTAGAGGCCCGGTCAAAAAGCGATCTAGGTTATAGACCCGATCGAGAGGTCAAGAAAATATAGTAAAGTAAATTGACTGAGATGCAGGGTTATTCGATCGCATGAAAGTAATTTTCTTTTCGTAATTCATATGACGAATATTACGTAAACGTTCTTTAGAATCCATATCAGAAATCCCCATCTCAAGAGTACGAAAAAATATTTTACGTAATAATAAAGAAAAAAGTGGACAAGAAACTATTGTTGCATATCGTCGATGCAAAAATCAACAACAACAACTGCATCTCGAATGTAATTTACAAATCCCATTTAATTCCTTCAAGTCCGAGTCCATTTGGGTTTCGATCGTTCAGTCATTTTTGCCAAAAATAACAAGAGCCAACAGAGCCTTATTTGCCTCGGTCGTATTATCGCGGATATCTGGTTACCCCTGGTGCGTGGCTTGTCGAAATAACGCGCATTGATTATTGGCGTGAAAATGAAAGCGGCACGCAATTTTCCGAAATCCATTAAGGGGTGAGACCCAGGTGATCTTGGCCTTGAAATTTCGTGGCGTTGAGTAATAATGTCAGTGGAGAGGTTTTTACCCATCCCCCCGTTTGCTCTCTCAATGTCAGACGCAAGTGTTAACTACGATTTAACGTCGTTAGACCCCCTGTCTGGTGGGTTCATAACGCTCACGGCATCGAATTACAGTGTCTCTCTGTCGTCGTCGACGTTTCACCGCTCCGACGAGTTCCCGGCACAGTTTACGACGCGCTACGCATCCGACACGCTTTTCACGGGGGTCCGAAAGTGCGGCGTTTCTTTTTTTCGTTTCAATTTTATTATTATTCCCCGACCCCACGAGTTCTCGATCGGGAAAGGATGGGGATTACTGTCGCGAGGACTGCTTTATGACATGCTTGAGTGTCGTGAATTTAAGTAGTAAAATAAACGCGTCAGTATTTGACCTCGAGTACAAAGTATTGAACTTCCAACAATGAGTCGCGTTATCAGTTGGATCATCAGTGAAAATCGTCGGAGAACTCGTCACGTTCGATCGTGGATATCGTACAGGGCCTTTCTTTAACGTGTTATTTCAACAATTTATTTAATTATTGAAATTAAATAAATATATAATCGACTAATTATATACGATATAAATGAACGTAAAAAAATCGTTTTGTATTACGAATAAATGTATTTATTTATAAAAAGAAAACCAGACCGATAAATTTGTAAAATTTTGATTAATAGTGGAAGTAAGAATTTTTTATTAATTTTGTTCCATTCCAAAAATGCAATCTTCAATCCCGTTTCAAATCGAAGGTTTGTCTAAAAAATTACGTTACCTCCATCGCGGTCGTACCGTTCTTATTCCCAAACGAAATTTTTCGGACAACATACATCGGTCTGTGACTATGTTTCATAATTTGATTGGACGTCAATCAGGTAGTCCATGCTACCTGCGTTCAATGACTTTCTCGTCCAGGTCAGCGCAGATACGGGACAAGAACGAGTTCAATAAGAGAGATCGTAACTCACCGAAGAGCGCCGGTGGGTCGACATCCCTAACGGAGAGGCTGGACGAAGCCTGGGAAGCACTGGATTCCGTGCTTTGTGTGCATCTCAATCTCCTCCTCAGTTTTGGCATGTCGAATGGAAGATCCCTGAGGTCGACGCTGGTCGCACTTCCGGAAGTAGTCGCGTCCTGTTGCATGAGCAATCGCCTACGCCGGAGTTTCGGCATATCGAAAGGAAGATCGGATAGTTCGGGTTCGTCGTCGATGAGATTGATGTTGTCCAGCTGGGGTTTGAGCAGATGAAAAGCGAAGGGTTTGCACTTGATCCCGGCTCGTGATTCGATCGAAATACCGCTGTCGGATCCTTGAATCTCGGCATCGCCCGACGAGGAGGACTGGAGGGCGAGATTTATGAGATTTTTGTTTTGTGGGGTGCGGCGTTTCTTGAACGACGTATCGGTTGGCGAGACAACGTTGGAAGTTGCGTTGGTATTGGCGATAGTGGGGTTTTCCGTGACGACTTCTTCGGGGGATGCTTTTTGTGAGTTGTTGTTGCGATTGTTGTCGGAGGTCTCGGAGGCTGGCTCTTGGGAGGATTTGTCGGATATGGGAGAGAGTATGTGGAGTTTGCTGGCGTGATAAGTGAGAAACCCTGTTAGAGGTGGTTGATGTTGATGATGATGATGGTGATGGTGATGATGGTGATGATGAAAGCTGTTACTGCCGCTGTCGGAGCTGTGCGAGCTGAGGCTGGTGCTATGGCGACTCTCGGAGCTGCTGGTCGATCTGTTGCCTTCGCTGGTGCTGCTCCTTATGGACTCCATGCTACCACCGCTGCTGCTGGTCGCCATACTCTCGGTGCTCGAGTAACCGACGCGTCGTCGGCTCGTACGTAGCTTGAACTCCAGCAATCCCGTCTCGTGTCGTGGTCTGGATAAATCACCTTCCGCCTCGTGAGGCCTACCCTTGAACTCCATTATCGGTCGGCTCTCTCTGACTAGACTTCTCGGACGCTGTCTCGCGTCCTCCCTCGGCCTACCCTTGAACTCCAATATCAGCTCTTTGTCGTTTCTGCGCGTGTCCTGGTCTTGCTGTTGGTAACCAACGCTCATCCCTTTCGGTCGCCCTTTGATCTCCAGAATGCTACCCGCTTCGCTACTCTGCGGTGAGTCTTTTCCGCGCAACGACTTCACCGGCAACCTAACCTCTTTCAATCTCGGATGATCCGGCTGGGACGGCAAGTTCGGGGCGCTGCGTATGTTCAGCAACAAATGGTCCTTGTTACCACCGTGGAACTTTGCCGGCAATGGCGCGGTCGAGGGCGGTGACGGAGTGTAACCGCGAGCCGGCAATCGCAACGACGACGTCTTCTCGTCACCGGAATTCACCTGCAGCGATTCCATATCCTGCGACAAACTCGACACGCTGTTCTCGGATTTTTGGTGATGTTGCTGCTGTTGCTGTTGCAGGCGATTTGGTATCGGCTTTGGGCGAAGGAGAACCACTTTCCGACGATGATCCTTCGGTGCTAATGGTTGAACTGCTGGGACCACGAGACTCGAGTAAGCGTGCGACGGTTGGTTCAAAGCCTTTTGTTGCTTCGAAGAGTCCGTCGAAGAACTCGCGCGTGGTGCAGGTCCTAGCTGCATCCCGCCGCTTCTACCCTGCTCGCGTCAAAATTCATACGATAATAACGCGGAATACTTACGTTGTACGATCAGCCGATAATCAAATATATTTTCGAAGGGGCCACGGGGAACTTGTGAAATCGCGGTTCAAAGGTCAAACCGGGGTTATAATGATGGTAATGATAAAAGTTTCAAAATCTTTTCTGAAAACTATATTTTATAAAACGCTGTACTCGATTTTTTCGACATCTGAAAAATGGTTTGACCCGATATATGGTATATTTATTGAGTGTAATAGTAGTTTAGTATTGAACCGAAGTTTTTATTCTTAGCAGTATTTTAAATACTACAATGATGTCATTTTTCTTCGTCAAATTGAGAAAAAATTAAGTTTTTGTGATCGAACGGTTATCACCAAAAAAGTCAGGCGAGATAGAGATAAAAAAGATCAGTCAAGTCCGAGCCAATATTAGTTATATTGAAAAAAAAAACTCGTTTTTTTTTCATTCGGATTAACCGGCTAGCCAAAATCAAAAACACCGTTGAGTATCTCACGTTTTAAGGTCCTTCGGAGATCCTTTATAGCTACTTCCATTACTAATATTTTTTAATAATATGTCCCACGCATCTTTGTAAATGTATATTTTTAAAAAAGATTAAATGATGTTTCGTGAATTTTATTACTTCAAAATAGCTTTTTTTAAACAATTCTGTTATTTCGGATCGTCGCAACAGCCTAGCCCCACAATAACGCATCGGTAAAGCAGTAAGACGTGGCTATTGAAAAACTAACCTGGGTATGAAGAACCGGATGATTGGTGACGCGATCGAGATCGTCGAGATCGTCATCGGATCGGCTGACTTTGCAGTCGAATGCAGTTTCGTACAGATGTCTCTGCCTTGCCATGTCTTCGTCCTCAGGATCAATCTCTCGTTCCTCGTCGTCTTCTTCCTCGTCCTCGTCGTCTGCTCCGTCGTCGATAATACGATCCTCCTCGTCCTCCTCCTCTTCCTCTTCCTCCTCGTCTTCGTTATCCTCTTCGTCCCGATCGTTTTCAATGAGAATAGGTTGCGGATCGATTCTTCGCGAACGTCTCAACTTTCGCGCCTGTGGTCGCGTCGTGATACGCGTCGTTGTGGTCGTGGTCGTCGTAGTTGTCGTCGTCGTCGTTGTTTCTAGCTCATCCTCGTCCGGCGCGGCCAAGCAGGTGCAAACGGCGGTTGGCAAATCATGGCTCAACAAACGATGCGGAGGCATCAGGGTGTGATCCCACTCGTTGATGATGCACGACGAGAGTATCTCGTTCCGGGTGCCCAAAGCATACTCGCTACCGGAAGTAGGACTCACGAGATCCTGGCGTTGTTGGGGCTGATCCTGATGCTGGTGCAATTGTCCGGACAAGTGATTCGACGAGTGATAAGGGGCTCCATCGCCCGCTACGGAATTTCGTTTCGGCAATCCCGGGGTTCGTGATCTTTCGCCAGGCACGTCCAAGCTCACGCTCTTTCGATACTTGCTCGGCTGCGGGCGTTGCAGTTGTTCCGGGATTTTGAACAAATCCCCGTAGTAATATGGCGAAGGATGACGCACCGGCTGACTCGATTCCGTTGGCGATTGATCAGTCACGTGGACCAACGCTACGCAGTCCAACGTTACAGCGCTCTCTCGCGCAGTTCTCTGATCACCATCTAGGCTGTCGATGACGGCGTCTTTCGTAGACTTTCCTGATCCATAAGCGTTCGGATTTTTGCGTTTTCGGTAACCTGCCAATTGATCCGCGATATCCTCATCATCACAGGATGACTCGGAAGCTGATGGATCTGAGAAACAAACCAATTCGGTTTTTGTTGATTACTTTCAATGGTTTCTTCATTAATCGGATTTACGTTGTTTTTCCCACGATTGAGCGTCGAAGTATTGAACAAGTGAATATTCTTGACGAGCCCGGGCTATTCGTGACCTGTGCGCACGTTAAGGACTCGAGTACTGACTGGAGGAAGCGATTCGTGAAGGGTAAGGAAGTTCACGGGAAAGGATCGCGTGAGTAGGATGGAATAAAGAGGTTGATGTACCGTGCCGAATAAAGAACCAAAATGGAGTGGAATTTTCATAATCGTTTCGTGCAGCGGAACCGGCGTACATAGCCCGGCAGGGTCGAACGGGCTTTCACCAATGGAGTGGTCGTACGCCCGAGAAAATGTCGTAAAGCGGCAGCTTAAAAATCACTTCCACCAGGGTCGCTGCGAACGATATTACGGTAATGGCTTCTTCACACCCTGCGCAACGCAACCCACATTTGGGGTTCCCCTCGACTATCCCTTCGCGTCGATCAGGGCTAACACGTTGAGACATCGGAAGGACAAAATCAAAAAAGGATAAAAAGTAACAGGAAAGATCAGCAAATGAACTTTAAATCTACCTTAATGAATCGAAATTTCGATAATATTTTTCCACGAGAATGGATGACGCACTGTTATCATCGGAAAGTCTACCAGATACATGGAAATACACCCAGACGCACTCATACGTATCTCACGAAAGACTGGAGATAATGGTCGCATTATACTTGGGCGAAGGATCAGCACACGAGAGTCTATGGTTGTTAGCCCTCAAGAGGGTCGAGACACGTCTGGAGGCTCCATAAACCACAGGAACCTGGTCCTGACAGGAACATGGTGAGGGACACTCGGAGGGATACGTGAAACTTTTAGGAGAGAGTGGGAAAGAGGACGGAAAAAATTATTACCCCGAGTGTACAAGGGTGCAAGAGGACCGAGGGTATTTTCCCATCCCCACTTTCGTTTTCCTTACTATCTCTTGCTCTCCGCTCTCCGAAATAATCTGGAAGAGGGTACGATTTCCGTTCCCAGTTTGCACCAGATCCAGACCCATAGATAATTTCGTTGGCTTTCTTCCGCAGCGACACGTAAACGGAAATGCTTTCTGCCGATTCTAATTTCCACGGTGTACCGCAGGTTCAATTAATCGACTGGAGATTTTCATGGTACGAGAATCGAGGACGTCGACAACGAGACAATCAAGACGCTCGAAAGATATCAGCGGGATACTTGTGGATTTTACTCGACGAAAATTCATCACCATCCCCAACCCCTTTCCACCATCGTTTCCCAACGCAAATATTCTATTCCGTTGATTAAACACACGCGGTTGGATATGGCATGCGCGTATGTGCAAATACACATAGCGTGTACACGAGGCAATGATATGAAATCCGAAATGAAAAGTAGAATCGTGAACAAAGAGACCATGCGAAATTATTGTAACCCTTCTGGGAAGGGGGTTAACACACGACCTGCGTCCAGGTGACGCTAGAATTCACACATTCTGCAGATGTGGAAATATATAAATTCACGTGCCCGTCGACGTTGGGCGTATATGGGAATTAAAGTGAGAACACGGTTCCCCTTTGATCCCCGTTTCGGTCGAGTTGAAACGACGAAAAAAGGGTAGCTCCCTTTCTCTCGCCTTCTTCATCTCTTTTCGTGCCTACGCAAAGGTCTCCACGTGGCTGGCTATGAGGCAGGAAAAAAAAACGTGGCAGTGAAAAGGGAAAAGCACGATCAGACGTAGCAACGACAGTCGTCATTCTATGGAATCGAAAACTTTGAAGATACCGCCAGCCCTCCACGAAGAAACGAAGAAGTTGGTAAAAAAAAGAAGAAAACGTCACGCTCTTTGTGTCACAGAAATTTACGAGTTAACAATATGAAGTTTGCCTTCTAGAATTTCATGTTAAACTTTTTTTTGATGATGAATATGTATAAACTTATCTATTTGGATTTTATTCGGTTGATTGGGTATCTGATACTTTATACGGCGTAACGACTGGCCTGCACTAATAGTTGGAAGGTCAATTATCGAAAAATGCGATCATATTATTGGGGCATGTCTACTTGTCCCAAAGTAAATGTACACGATTACCCGCAACACGGTTCAATTGAGCGCAATCTGAATTGTATTAATTATACCTAAACTTTTGTTTAAAATAAAATGTGATGGATTTCTGTAACGTAATCTTAATTTGATTATTAATTTGATGAATGCACTATCCGATTATTAGAGCGTTATTGTTCTAACACTTATATTTCGAGCTTGACTATTCTTGAAATTGCAAAGTGCGCACACTTGACCCGAATGACTATCAATCCTTTTTCCCAACGCGTTTGTAAAAAATGATTACTTTCACGAGTATATCTAGCACGTGCACTTTCTTCCCTAAAGAGAACCTGGGTGAACCGGCATTGGCTGAAGCTAGAATGCCGGATATTAATCAGGCCGCAGTCACTCGCTTGGTAGGAAAGCTCTCGGTAGTGCTGTAGTAATGGATGAGCATAACAACGAGTTGGTCTTGTCCTTTCATACATATCGCAAGCTCTTCGCAGCTTTCTCTCTTTCTCGCTTGGGCAAAGTGTGTCCTTTGTATCATTTGGTAAATTAGACTTCTCCTAAAGCATAAATAAAGCTTGGCTCGCCAGACGCTGTACACGTACGATTGGAATAATTTGCGCTACACTTTCGCAATTTACTGAACTCTCGAAAAGCGTTTCTCACGTGACAATTAAGTATACGTGATTTGTTTAAAACACAGCGAGCGAATGGAATAAAAAAAGGAAACTTGTGGGTTCTGTTGAATTATTTATGTCTAATTCACCAACTTGGTTTCCTCGTTTTTGTTTCCGCCAAATTGAAGATAAAAGTCCAACGGTTTTTCTCGAAACTATGTTTGTCGAAATGATGGTCAACAAGATTTCTCGACGTCTAATTAACGGATTCACTTGATATTTGGAAAAGTGCAATATTGGTTTTCGTTTCAACCCACGTTTTTCTTTTAACATTTAGTTCTGGTTGTCAATAATCATTTCGTAGTCTTTTTTTACTGTAAGAAAATCTTTTTTTTTCTTTCTATTGCTAAAATACGTCAGCAAAGAGTAGTCACTTAAATCTTAGACAATATTATACATTTCGAAAAAAAAAATCGTTTTTTTTTTCGTTTCAGGATCGAATGGTGGAAATCATTAATGTTTAAAAGTTCTTCACACAATTTTTTATAACTGCTTCAATGAACAATGAGATGGTATCTAACTTGGTACGCAACTT
This sequence comes from Ophioninae sp. A BG-2022a, assembly GCA_030523105.1. NCBI lineage: Eukaryota > Metazoa > Arthropoda > Insecta > Hymenoptera > Ichneumonidae > Ophioninae sp. A BG-2022a. The sequence goes on along the minus strand of JAPYZI010000385.1, from coordinate 22,752 downwards.
TATCAATATGCTTGCAAATAAATTTCCAAACAATTTTACAATCATTTAATTTTATGCTGAACATTTTTATTTTTTAATAACGGACATCTTTTGCGCACCGGAAAAGATGTTTTAGGGCCTAATAGTAGAGCCCCTTAGCGTTGCTGTAGACTCATGGTAGATATTAAAGTTACGGGAGAAAAAAAGCCACGACAGCTTGTCGAAATTACGTGGAAAAGGTTTGAGATTCCGGAGCGGTTGAACGAGTAAAGCGCAGCAAAAGAAAAAAAAATGGTCGACCTACCCTCCGTTTTGAGGGTCGCGCTGTGATGCTAGCAATGCGTAAGACAAGCAAGTATGAATATGTATTCCCAGCTGTTTCGTTTCCGTTCTGTCTCGACTCCGAGATGAACGCAATTTCGCGTTGTGTACGGTCTGGCAATTGTAGTTATTATAAAATAAATTAAAAGCTATGCGTACTGGGTTGCAATATTGGAAAACAAATTCGAACGCATTATACAGAGAAAGTGTCCAAAACCTGCCGTTATAAGTAAACGCGAGAGGGAATAAATATTCAAAAAAGAACTCCAAGAAATATTAAAATTTCAGAAAGCGCATATTTACGAGAATACAATTTTATAAATATTTGATCCAACATTATTAAAGTATACAGACATATGAAATAAAATAGAAATAATATTTTTTAATGAAATTCGGTACACACTATTTTTAATGTCGATACAAATGAAATCCCAAACAATTTTTCAATCTCACTCATTTCTCGCGAATGAATTTTCTTTTTTTTTTTTTTTTACATAACCCTGATTTTCGTCGTCAGAGTAGTTCGGTCCTAAAAGGGTGAAAATAATCAGTTTATCTAGGGCTGTACGTATTAGGAAGGGCAAGTAACCACCCGAGGGCTCAGGTAGTTCGAAACCATGTGGAGCCTCCACTCTCTCCCGTTAATCGACAAATCGCGAGGATATTGATTACCGATGGGTAATCAGATTTGGAGGGATACGTGTAGCGCCCCCTAACGTGTCCATATACCACTACCTTTACATATGCATATATATATATATGCCTGGAATATGCAGATCCCCTTATAAATACAGTTTCCCTCGTACAGTGGCGATCACGATCAGGGAGACAATGAAAGACAGAGAGGGGAGAGGAAGACAGAAAGTGCCATGGCGTATTGACGCGAGAGGGGAAGTCGTATCAGTGGAATAGGGAGTTGATAGTGTCGATGCACTCTCGGGGATCGGGAACAACCCCTAATGAATCTATTAGGGGTCCGCGAGCGGTAGCGGCATGAGCGACAACGTCGGGGCTCTTCTCGGTCGGGGCAATCACTGCGCGGATAACACGAATCGCTGTCCCACGGACTTGACTGGTTTACATGAACGCACCAACGATTTTCCGTATAAATATATGATGCATGTATGACGTAAACGCTAATGCGTCAAAACGAACGTCCAAAAACGTTCCTCGCTTATTTTTTTGTTCATCTCTGAAATTGTCCAATACCGCCCAGTGGGCATATTGCTTTGATGCTAAACGATTTTATCGAAAGATTCGTTAACTTTGAAATTTGCTCGAGTCAACGCACGCGTTGGGGAAGTGCCCAAATATTTGATTCTCGCCTACGGCGAAGACTGAGTGATGACGTTTTTGAGAGAGACTCTGTCTTTCGTAGCCACGAATCATATATTGTTGGCGCATTGATGCGAGCGCTTATACCGATTACTCGGAAAATGTAGCAATTACGCGAATAATCGCAAGATAAAAGCTGAGGATGGATTGACAATTCTAATTGCTCACCTAATAGGGCTTGCCGTTCGTTCTTTTTTCTTCTGATATTGAATGTTGAAAACAATGAATTTATGTGTTGAAATAATTATAAATAAATTTATAACGAACTTCAAAAGATAATTGAAATTTAAATAAAAAACCTGGAGGTTCTTTTTAATTTTAATATTATTAATATTGTTATTGTCTCGTCACTCATTTTTGTAACCCAAATAATGACGATTAAAAATAAAAAATTTGTTCTAGTTCTATTATCACGATTATTATAAATTATCATTATTATAAATTATGATTGTTGCTGTTGTAATAATAATTGTTATTATTGGTACGAATGAAGGTGTAAAAAATTGTAAAAAAAGAATCCGCTTATTATTACTATTGTCTTCATATTTTTATTGTCTGCTGTGATTACCTCCACAAAGTAACAAAGATTACTATGGAATCTGAACAAAGTTGAAGGAATTATTATAACATTTGTTATAATTATATAACATAATTCATAATAATCATCATAATCAATATCAATACAAAAATCGAATCATCAAATAATCATAATTGTCATATAATGATAATCATAATCATTATGACATCTGACATGAAAATTATAATAATAATTATCAATGCTAAGAAATAATACAAAGTCGAGTATTAGAACTAATGTAGTCTGAACTTTCATCATTCCTTTTAACATTATCTCTCCTGTTATTATTCCAAATTTAGTTTTTCGATATGCCTGGGACATTGAAGACCCCTCTAGCTTTAAGTCTCGAGGAAGCTTTGAAAAAAAGAACTCACAAAAAAAGAAAGGCGAGTGTCTCGTGGGACGGGAAGTTCGAGGTGGCCTCTTTATTAGATATTGTCGGTCGTAACATAACGCGAGAATGCCGAAGAATGTGAGAGGAAAGGGAAAGAGAAAACGGGAGAGGGAGAAAGAAAGAGAGAGAGAGAGAGAAGCGGTGAATATTCGTAAGACTATATCGAGGATATAGCTCGTGAATGGTAACAGTCACATCCCCCAAATGTAAGGGAGTCAAGAATACGTGGCTAAATCGCTACTCACATCTCTAACCCTTGTGCTCACGTGTGTTATCGTTGAGACACATACACGTAGACACCCGTTTATGGGAAACGTAAATGGGTTGATGGTAGACAAAGAGAAGGAATCGCACGCGTTTACCGTACGAATCAACCGAGTTACGCCCTTTTAATTGCTAGAAAACCGAGTCCATAGGCGCGAGTGTGGAAAGAACGGAAAATCGTAGCCGTCGCGATTGCGAGTCGCCGAAAAGATCCGGGGACATTTACCGGCCCGCCACTTCACGCAATCTCTTTCCTCCTCTCACTTTTTGTAACCTGAAAACGAAAGATTATGGTCGTCGAAAAACGTGAGCTCGCTTTCTCTGACGGGACCAGGGATCTTCCATCCTCCATCTTCTTTCACTTCCATCCCTCCTTCTCTCACCCTCTTTCTTTTTTGATACCCTCGACCGAAACAAAATGAAAGGCAATCTTGGTTATTGGAGAACGTTACGACCGCGATACACGAGAGGTTATATTTGTTGGGGATGAGAAGATTGCGGCTAAGATTTCTGGCACTCGCCTTGGCGAAAAATGTGTCAGTCGGGTTTCGGTAAAAGCTCTATACGAATCTTCATATCTATATTTTTCGAGTCCACTCTCGTTTCGAGCCACGGATCAGAGAAGTCGTCGTCACGACGAATCTCTGAGTTATCCGACCTCTGATTTGACCTCCGGAAATTTACGTTACCGTTTTGCCTGATTCATCTTTTTTTTTGTTTTTTGGAGAATTACGGATATGACTTACGTAATTCTGTCAGTCTGAATTACGTAATATGACTTACGTAATTCTGACTTACGTAAAAATGCATTGTTCCACTTTTTTGATCTGACGATTCAAAAAAGTGGAACAATGCATTTTTCGTTTTTTTCCTCGTTTAAAGTTTACACGCGAATATCAAGCTGCTCATTTATCGCTAAATATCAGAAGATATAATTATGGAGACAATTTTTCTTTTGATTCCTTTTTCTTTTCATTAATTGTTAAAAACTACATTTCTTCTTTCAGTAGGAATCGCTGAATAAAAATATTTGTATGATTTGAAATTCTGAACTTTGCTCAATATAGATTAGGAAATTTGAAAAAAAAAAACATTTTTGTTGCACTCCAACGATGCATAATATCGCGTTTTCGAATTAAGAGGAATCTTCAATGTTTTCGAAGCTGCGATTGGATGACCTTGACCAGACATACGAATATTTAAGTAAAGGATGTTGCGAGGACTATTCGCAGGAAATTCGATGGCGAGTTTGAAAAACATTCAACGGTTATCCTTAAGGACATGTAGAAGTTGTAGCACATGACACGACGATTTATCAAGCATGATTTCTAAAAAATAAAGAGTAAATAGATTTCGTAAATTATTGAGGCTATGGCGATCTCCCGAATATTCTTTAAAAAGCCAAATGTGCTGACAGTCAATGTTAGGATGATTTTTTTTTCGCGTCCCGCCTCAACGACCGTTCTTCTCTGATCTTTGGACGTGAGAATCGAAATGAAAACAAAGAAAGACGTAAAGGATGCGGAGGAAGAAGGAGCCAAAGAAGACGGCTCGTCACGAAAAGCGGAGACTTTAAACGCCCTCGCGACAATGACAAGTGGCAAATTAAAAAGGATGGGATTGAAGTGCGAAGGAATGGAATTACTTCGAGGCAAGTTATCGCGGAAAGTTCCGGCTCGAAGACGACGACGTAGAATCTCCTTTGAGCATTTTGAGTGGCAATTACTTGCTCTGTTCAACGAATTACTTACTTCGGTAATTTTATACCCTCTGCGATTTTTCTTCTGGCTCTTTTCTCTACTTCGTAACATTTCGCTCGCTCATAAAAGTCCATCCCCTCCACCCCGCGTTAGATCAAGGGAGGCTTTCCCTACATTTTTCAACTCGCTTCTCGGGTACATTGACGCAGCATGAAATTGGCCTAACCTGGTGTCGAACATTGCGAGGCCACTTACAGGGGCATGCGACAAAACGCAACCTACCCCTTTTTCACGGCGCATTTGCTCCGCCCCAATCCCCTCGCGCGGAGCTAAAAACCTCTTCGTGCCATTCGACGACAAAATTTGCATCAGAATGAAAATTACGATTAACTTTCAATGAGATTCATCTCGAGGGACCTTCCATTCATCCTTTCCCAATTGTTCGTTCATTTTTATGGGGTTGCGATTTTCATCGTTCGCATACCTTCTTATTTTGTTATGCCTTTATTTGCGACGATTTGACGAACATTCGTAACGTAACGCATTACTAAGGGTTACTATATTATATTTAAAAAAAATCAATTAAATTAATATTATTTTACAAATATTCAAAACACGAAAAATATATACAGTACATTCTATATTTTATAAAAAAAATATGAATAATGGATATTTAAAAATCGATGGAAATCCTTAACATTTGAGGAGTGTTCTTTATAAAATAATAATACGTAAATTATTTTAGAATTTGTTAATAAATCATGAAATTGTTATAAAAATATGGATTTCATATGGTAGTTTTTGGAAAACCAGCCTCTGCTGGTGTTGATGGTTAATTCGGTAATTATTGATAATAACAATATGTTACCAATGTATTAATTAAATATCAAAATGGAGGAATATTTTTGTTGTACAGTTAAAACAGATGTACAGTCACTGACAAACCTCATTCAAGCACGAGCCAATATAGTCGAATTTGACTGCAATTATTATTGGGCAGTGAAAAATTAGTAGTTCTAAAAATGAGAAAGATTTTTTTTTAGGTCGATTGAAGGTGAGCCTTGTATATGAAAGAAGTAGAAAAAGTAATTTTGTGTCAAGCAGTTGTAAGCGTGGAAAGATTGAAGGGAATATGGCAAGGTAGGCGGAATTTGGATTCGTAAGGAATGCATAACATGACTCGCCCGAGGACGCTCAAAATTTTGCTCACGTACGCATCTTGGATATCGACTTCTAGTTTCTCGTACGTAATAATCTGTCAGTTATTTTATTCGAATCTACGGCATTCATTGCCCCTTTATCCATCCTCCCTTATTTATTTATACAACCTCCAGTAATCTCAATAAAATTTGGAATAGCATAGCTGCATACCGATCGTTCGTGGAAAAATAATGATACAGGATTTTGTGAAAAAATCTTCCGAAGGTGCAAAGGTCATCTTTAATAGGATTGAACCGTAATGAGGAGTTATTGAGTTATACAACTTTGAATTGTAAAGAATACATTTTTTTAGTACAAAAATATAAATATTAATGGCCTTTTATTCGTATTTTTTTAAGTAAAAAGGTACGAGCAGGGACTTAAATTATCGAGCGAAGTTTTACATTTTTTTTACATAATACTGCACGGTGTTAGAGATAATTCTTTCAAAAAACTTTTTTTTTCTTTTCTTCACAACACAAAAACGAAAACAATTCTTTAAAAAACAAGAATTGTTAATAAGTATTCCGCTTCGTAATATTGTTTTTACTTTCCGCGTTTTATTTCTTTCTATTCCTCATTAACGATGACAAAAGTAACCCGTTTTATCCTCGGTGGCTAACTTCGATCATACTTTCGTCCTCGAAAAATCGAAAAAGATCATTCAAACACGTTTTATTTTTCATTTTATTTTTCAGGGGTATTTAAAGAAATTGTGAAAAATTACGTTAATAACGTAATTTTATACGTTTTGGCATACCCGATACAAAAAATAAACAATAAATGTTCAATCACCCTTGAGAACGACTTTTTCAAATGTTCCCGTTTTGTTTGTCAGCACAGCCGCTTAATCCTTTGATTCGATGTGTGACCGAAAGGGAACTGGGGCCAGCCATCCCCAATGTGAGTTTATCGATGTCGGATTCACTTCGAAAAATGAAAGTGAATTCAATCAAACTACCCCCCCCCCGTCCTCCACTCTCACTTTCCATCTGCTAGGTTCTCTTTTTTCCTTCGCGTTCCATCTTGTTTTTTTTCAGCAGCCGATACCACCCCCCACCCATTTCCTCATTGGATCATTCGTTTGGAATAACGCGACACTTTTCGTCTGTCGCTTCGTATTTCCCTCGCTTCTCAGGCTCAACCGCCGGTAAGTTTGGTTAGGATTCCCGTTTTAACGATTGCGACGAGAACGAAATAAAATCAATGTTGATTCACATCAGCATCGTTGCTTCCGCCTCTGTACACGGGGTGCGAGAGCGACGCGATATGACAAACCGGGGGCGACTCGCGATCGTGTGTCCACGGGGGATCAACGGAATACAGGCCCCAGGGCTGGCCTCCTCGCTCCCGCCTATTTTGCTTGCTCGTGACGGGTTTAACGATCTCTCCCCTCCGATTAGATCGTTCACTGTTTATACATTTATATATACAGGGTGATCACGAAACAGCGTTCCTAATGATCACGATCATTTAGGAACGGGTGCTTTGGGCTGCGGAAAAAGCCTCCAAACTAGAAAAATATCTCTTTAGAAAAAGCTCGTGGATTGGATATCATTGGATATTGGATATCAAATTGATGGAGGATTGATATAATTGATCAAACTCTCATCAAATAAATCTTTAACCAAATAAATCTTTGATCAAATAAATCTTTCATCAAATAAATCTTTGATGAAAACATTACGAATTATGGTTTCCAGAGTAAGAACTTCGGTGTTGAAAAATGAAAAATAATATACATCAATATTATCGAACAACTCGCTTTGTCAATAGCGAATTTTTAAGTATGCCGAAGAAAATTCGTAATCGGAAAAAAAAACTCGAAATGTATCCGTGAACATTTTTGTGAGACATTTTTTTCTACTCAACGAAAAATCAAAAATATTTTTCGGTATGACAATTATTCAAAGGTAAATTCATGAAGAAAATTGAGCAAAAAGTCATCTTGCACAGCAAGTCTGAAAAAAATCTGGCTTATGGTAGCGATTTTACTTAATTTTTCAAAAATCCTGTTTTACATGAAAACAAATATTTTTTAAGGACATGTTACGCTTTTTTAAGTATTGTCCCAAGTTAGAACGCGTCTGGTCAATCGTTCTGATTTTTGGACACACTGTACAATGACGTTATTATTACAGATATACATGGTGAATGCAAAGCGTCCGCACACGTTCCCCTCGGATAACTCGGTTCCCTATTTGGCGTTCGACCAACACAAAGACGGAGAGGAAAAGGAAATGTGTATGTGTGTGTATGTGTGCGTGTGTGTTAAAGAGAGAGAGAGAGAGAGAGAGAGAGAGAGAGAGAGATCCGATTGAAATCTACATCAGTGGTCACGTGAGAACCCAAGCGCGCGGAATATCGGACCTTCTCGCTATCTCGAGCAGCCCCCTCGTCCACGCCCTGCCCTATCGGCCCTTCGGCAAAGGGTTAAAATCCTCTTGTGGTCCATGCCCACGTTGTGCCTGATTGTGAGCAATCGAAAAGGCCATGTCTGGCGTAACTTCTACTTGTTGAATGGGGCGAGTTGCGTCCTTATGGATAATCCAAAAGGAATGGCGGATGGGGTTGGAAACGGAAGTTCCACGGTTCATCGTGTAAACTATGCCGAAAGTACACTGCGTCGAATTCTATTTGATGTTCGAAGCGGCTGTATGGACAAATCCATGTTCGGATGGATGCTCGCGTTTATGGACTCCCGAGGCCATTCCGATTTCCCACGCTCGATTGAGCTTCGCGTTTGCTTTAATTTGGCACCTCTCGATCCACGCCACAACCCGCCGTCGAGTTCACGATCTCGGTACGATGGGTGGCCAACATAATTATCATCATTGATCATCAAAATGGAACGACCGTACTTTGGGTTCGCTTCGATTCGTTTGGGTTTGATGTTTGGAAAGGATGGGTAATTAGGTGTTCTGAGATTGGTAGTCGTCGATAATGCTTCGAATATCACTTGGAGGTCTTTTAGGGTGACGTTCTAATTTCAATCTTCGAAAGTACAAACATTATTTCTTTTATTTTTAATATTATTCAATTAATATTGTTATATTTTATGGACGGAGTAAAGGAATTGCCTCCATACATAATACGGAGGCAAGTTGCATCTAGTCATTGATGGTGAAGAAGTATGATCTGTGCAGGTACAACATCTGTGAGAAGGTATAGTAGATAATATAACTATCCGTATTATGTACGTAGATTGAAGGAGGGACAGAACGCTAATTGTAATTAAAACGGGGAATATTAATTCCAGAGTATTCTTCCTTGCTTCGCGTTACTCTTCCCCGTTGGAAATAATAAGCCGAGGAATTATACGAATGGGTAGGGGGTTTAGTACTGTGAAAATATTATCGTTATTTGTCATGACTCTTGATAAAAGAATTACGATTGAAATGGAAGGTATTTTTGTTAGCTGATGAGGGTTTCTTTTTCAATCTTTCTTTTATTTATAATACTTAAATATTATACGTATATTGTTATAGTTGTTGTCCAATTCTATAAGGAAACGAGAAAATCGATTAAAGTAATGCAAAATATATCAGTTATTATATATTACGTTTGTATTTAAAAATAACTAATTATACTGGAAAGATTCATGGACAAGCATACGATTGCGTGCTCAATAGGAAATTTGGGACTGCTTTATTATAAGGTTTGACGTAGAATGAATTCAGTAACGAGATTCAAGTTTTGAACGGCCAGAACTTGACGACGTCTTGTCTAATGTTGAGTTGTGGAGAAACCTCCGGACTCGGGGAACTTTGATATGCCTGTGGGAGACGGTTGTAAAGTGCAATTCCCCTCCCTCTCGCTCTTGCCTGCTCTTAGGCTCGATACGAGAGAAGTGAGGGTGAAGTCAAACTCGCGAGAAACTCGATTAGGCGTCTCTCTCGTGAGACGATTGGGGTGCTGGCGGATCCGTCTCGATTCCGAAATCTCTCGTATGCAATACCCCCCCTCTCCCTTCCTTCCGCTCCTCACAATGGCAGATCGACGTTGATTTCAGTATCCCGTCGGCTTGTCAGGGTAAAATCTTCCCGCTACGAGCACTCTGGTGGACCGAAGAAAACGATGTATCATGAAAAGCTTGAGGCAAAAATCTCGAGGCCTTAAATTTAACTTGTGCGATTACGCAGCCGGATTCCTATAGAAAATTCGCAGTTTATTGAAGGCTGTACTTGTGCACAGCCAAAAGATTTTTTAAAAAGTCTCAACAACAACCATTGATGATGTAAGTTGATTCATTTATCTTTTTTCTCCAAAGCGAACTCGAGACGATCCAATTGTGTGGCTTCGTAAAAATATTTGAAGAATCGTCCAAACAGAATTCTTTAAAAACGCCGTTCTTGATGCGTATCGAAGTTGGATTTTGTTTGGCAAGAACGCGTATGGCGAAACTCAACAATTATTCTATCGAAGGCACCGAAAAAAAATATACAGCTACTTTGTAACATAAACCGTGATGCTTTGGTATTAATGAGTGGCCCAGTTGCCTTCACTGTTAACAAACGCCTGCCACATCCGAGACATACTTTCCACTAATTGCTTGGCAACTGTGAACAGCACATGTGTACCTCCACCGGGTGTTCCACGGCCTCCTGAAGTAGTCTATCGGTCTGGATAGACCAGGTATGACTGATGGGAGAATGTGTCCAAGAAGTAGCTCCGTCCTAGAAAATTGCGTCGTACCAATTCCGCCCCAAACTTTCTATCGCCTAAGTAGGATTTTTTTGGACAATAGATGTTCATCAGTTATCACGTTCGAAGGACAACAGGCACTTTCGTCAATAACAATGGATCCTAACTGTTGCGTGCAGGAACAAAAAAATGATAGTTTCGATCATTCGGAATTGACAGCTTGTCTGTTGTATCAGCACAAACATTTTACATCAAAAGTAAAATCACATTTTCTCGAATTAACCGTACGATTCGCCTTCAATCGTGAAAGTAGAGAAAAAGGAAAGTTTGATCTGGAAGTTAAAATTTCAAAGGGAAGATATTTAAATCACCAAATTATCAGGCAAATTGAAGAGAAAATAAAGAAAAGTATCGATCGAAACAAGGTTTCAACGAAAACGTTTTTGTTGAGATTTGAGTTTGACGGAAGCGGAGCATTTTCATAGTTGAGGCTTGACCGATTGCGTCTCGAACAGCCTCTGTATATACCGAAGGTAGAGACATTTTTTAGGAAGAGGACTTCGTGGTTGGCAAGAAGAGCCATGCCTCTGACAGTTTGTAAATGATCCGGTTTCCCGAGCGAGAGAAAGATTTGCTAAAGCGAGAGGTCGCGAAGGGCTCGGTGGAGAAGGAAGGGGGTTGGTTGCTACTACGGGGGATGAATTACAAGAACTATATAGCGGAAGGAAAACTCGAGAAGTGTATGACGACGAAAATGACAAGGGAGAAGAAGAGTCGACTGATGCGAGAGATAAAGGTGTTTTGGAAGAAGGCACGGGAAGAGGATTATTATACTTGGCTTTCTAGGCTCGAATGTATGGAAAAGTGGGATGAGGCCGCCCCTTAGCTTCCACTCTCTGACAGGTATTCATCTTCTCGTTGAAGGAAGTCAAGAAAACGTTTTCAAGGATTGAACGCTTTGAATATCAAAATTGTCTCCACGTCCGGGCGTCGACGATAAGAAAGGTCAATCATTCAAGCACCTTAACCGATCACCCAACCAAGTATCAGGTTTTTATTTTATTCTCAGGGTTATCATCAATGATTTTTGTTCGATTATTTATTTTAGTTGAGGTTCCAAAACTTCACACCCGTCAAACTGAATATTTTCACAGACCTTCCTTTTAATAAATTAAGGCAACACCTGAACAATTTTTTGGAGACTGGCAATTATTTTCGAGATATCGAATTTTTCACTTTTCGAGTAAAGGATCGAGCGAATATTTGGCAAAGACAATGCTTTTAATATTCTAGGAGAAGTCCTAAAACAATTTTCTGTTACTAGTAATAGTTTTCGAGACATAAAATCTGATAGTTTATCGATTCGATGTGTGCGAGTGTATTTATATAGCCCGCTACGGTCCAACGATACCACCACTCCTTCGGTTCCATCGAACCATATCAGATGGGTTTGTTTGGGTGTGTTTGGATTTGTTCGGGTGTATTTAGGTTTGTTTACTATAGTAGTCGCCCAGTAAAATAAATATCTTTCGAAATTTGATATATCGAAAGACGTCGCTAGTCGCCAAAAATCCTTTCAGGGGTTTTCTTAGAGTAATAAAAAGAAGGTCTGTGTAAGATTTCAGCTTAATCAGTGTGGACGGTGGTTTGGATTTTTATTCGTTCTTTCCTAATCGTTATATCGTTGGAAAAGGTTGAAGAGAAAGAAGGAAGGTAAATTGTCGTCGCTTTGTTGGATGACTATGAAACAAAGTACACGAGCAAATGGTCTGGCGGACTTGATGATGACGAGGCGGGGAACGCCCCCTTTGAGACCAGATGGACGTCCGAACGAACGGACAAAACCGTGTCATTTGCATACTCTGACGAGAACTTGTACGATATGCGTGAGCGAACGGGAGAGAGAGAGAGAGAGAGAGAGAGTATAGCTCGAGAAGGAGAGGCGATAACTGCTCGGAGGAGCGGAACGACGTACAAGTCACCTCGTAGGATTAATTGAAATAGGGTAGTTTCGGGAGTGGAAGGGACGAAGGGAACGATTACCAGGAACGATAGAAAACGAGAGGAGGGAGGAAGAGAGAAAATGAGGAGGAGGGGATAGAGAGGGACGTTTTAGGGTTGGGATAACATTTCCTGTGAACTTAAAAGCATCATGGAAGACGTTCGAGATAGAGGGAGAAACTATAACTCTATTTCGCGTTCGCTTGCACACAAGACGCCACCAATAAAGCCTCTCTCCCTCTTAACTCTCTGTTCTATAACTGTGACGACCTTTCCTTCTCTCTCTTTATCTCTGTGACCCGCTTCCCCACTCCCATTCTCGCAAGTCTACCCCGTCTTCTTTTTTCGTATGTCAAACTTTGGGACATTGAAACTCCTTCATTTCTACGCAAGTAGTTTAAGCTACGATATAGTCAGCCTCGCTGAGATCGAGAGAGGAAGAGACCGGGAGCACTCGGACGCGAAGGCGACCAACAGAATTCTTTTCTCCATTCTATTCGCACGCTTCTCGAAGGCTGTGGACGATCAGCCTGCTCGTCAGATAAGAACGAAAGTTATCCGTGATGACAATTGGAATAGCTGGTCAGGAAGCAGCAAAACGAACCACATATATAAATATCGACAGAGAGATTGTCGATTTTCAGTAATACAACAATAAAAAAAAATGATAAATCGGGAATCCGAAAAAATTGTGAAACGTCTGGATTGCTGGAAAGCAATGAAAATGGTACTCATAGTAAACACTGGAACTCATCGAATAGTAATACGGGTTAAATAAGAAATATAATGTTATTAATAGTGAATTAAGTTAATATTGATCAATTAATTGATACTAGTAATTTATATTTATTCAGTGTAAAAGTTTATAAACATAGTTAAACAGTTAGATTTTTCTGGTATATTTATTAAATCTATAGGATATATCTAATAAATATTTAGCTATTTATAGTTATTTGATATATAATTATTTATAGTTAAATATTTATTTTTGGATCGACAAATTATTATTTATCAGCTGATGTCAGTTTCTAAGTCGTAACAATAATTCAGCAATTATCACCATTACTCAGTTTTCCCTATCGTTTCTCCAATCTGAAACGACTCTCGAGGAAGGGCATAGATTTTTTCACGGCGAAGCGCGATTTATCGTGGGCCCCGGTACGGCACAATAAAACGACCGCAGTGGAGTATGGAACACGATTAACAAAACAAAAAAAAAAAAAAACAGTACAACGAAACAAAATTTGGAGAACCAAACGAGAAAAAAGACTCGGGAAGAGGGCGAGAGAAAAACGGACGGAAGGGCATTGGCTGAACGGTTAATAAGTCCCGAAGGGCTGTTCGGTAAAACCCTCGAAAGTTTACAGACCCAGAGGAGGCGATGAGGGAGTAGTTAGTAAAGCGCAGGAAAATGAAAGTGGAAGAAGGGACGGGAGATTGTCGACAATGGCGGTACAGGAGAGGCCGGAACGAGAACTTTAATTAAATATCGTGCGACATATTAAGGGTGGACTTGTGCGTACGACGCGTGTGTGCACGGCTTTCCGAGTGAATGAAAAGAGAGGGAAAATTCTGAGTTTGGAACGTTTTAGGGATGTTGCCGAGTGGGTGTCACACCGGGGAGTTTGAGGAGTACGAAGTAAGGAGGGGAGAGTACTCTCGCCGAAAAACGTTAAGCGAGGGCGAGTTTGGGATAACTGGAGAGTCCAAAAAGTTGAAGTATGTGTGTAGAAAGGACCTCGCGAGTACCGCTACGTTTTCGAAACATTTTCACAAGTGAAAGCGAACGTGAAGTTATTTCAGTGCAAGCCTCAACAGCTGTAACCCCTATTCAGGACTTTATTAATTATGAGGCGAGAAAGGCTGCGCGGAAACAATGGAGAATTTAAATCGCTGTTTTTCTATCTTCACGTTGTCGAAAAGCGAAAGTGTCGTCGAAGGTGGTCGATATTTTAATTCAATCAATTTGATTGGACTGAGATTGATATGTGAGTTTTTGGTTGAAATTAAAATGTATGTTTTTGGCTGGTTTAGAAATATAAGTTTTCGGTTAGAACCGAAATATGAATTTTTCGTTACAATCAAATGATGACTTTCTGGCTCGAACAAAAGTATCAATTTTCATCTATACTTAAAATTGGAGTTTTTGGACGGAATAAAAATATGAATTTGGGGCTGGAATAAAAATATGAGTTTTCAATACCCATTAGCTCTATAGAAAATACAAAGAGGATGGTTCGATTTTCCGACTCTGTTGTACTTTTTTTCATCAGGACGGCCTATTAAAATTAGAGCTGATGTTCAGACTGGCTGAAGGGGATCGAATTTACGAAAGAGATCCAAGCGAAGGATCAAGTATCCTCGAGGAATTAAATGGCCATGAATATGGCAGGGATGCAAATATCCCAAAAGTTGTTTACTCGGGATCAGGGTTACCCGGCAATCTGCATACTTGAGACTCCGTCTTGGCTAACATGCTTCTCTGTATATGACTGGCTTCCGTCGCGGCTCCTATCCGGATTTATTTAAACCTAAAATCGCTGTGACTCGACGAGCCAAAATAGGGCCGCAGGGAGGAACAAGGATTCTGAAGTTGCTTCCCCTGACGTGACGTTTACTTGGATATAATCGTACGGATTTTAACGAATGAGTAATTTGTGTTCGCACGCGGTATACCCTTTCTCCCGAAGGCTGTTGATCCGCTTGAAAGATGTATGGACGAGAGTCTTTGTAGATGAGAAGGAAAGAGGAAGCGGGGCAGGGGATGTGGTGGAAACGAAGAGGAAGAGGGAAAAATAAGGGAAGGTAGGGAACAGAAGAAACCAAGAAAGATAAAAGGAAAGCAAACAAGAGAAAAATAGAAAGAAAATGAGAGCAAGAGAGAATGAAAATGACAAAGCAACAGATAAAGCAACACGAAAAAAAATGATAATCCGATAAAATAGAAAAATGTAAAAAAAAAACAAGAAGTAAATATACAGAAAGAGGAAAAGAGTGTAGCAGAGACAGCGGAAAAGGTAGAAAGCGAAAAGAATAATAAAAATAAAAAATAAATGAAAAGCTAAAATGGAAAGCGAAACGGAGAAGGTAATGTCAAGGACGAAAAAGGAAGATAAGAAGAGAGCGAGAGGCAGAAAGAGAGGGGGGAGAGCGCACGAGTACATCTCGAATTGCTCGTGCTAAATTGCAAGAGTTATCCTTCAACTTTAATATTTCACATTTTGGTCTCCGTGGATTTTACGGTGGCAATACTTCGTTCTCCTCGTCATCATTCTACGACAAGTGGGTATATACGGATTAGTCCCTTCTTCTTCGTCCCTCTCTCCCTTCGTCACTCCTTAGATCTCTGCATTTTTGGACCACGAGAAAAGACCCGTGCGCGTTTAAGGGCTCCGTTAAAATTAGGCATCAACGTTTATTACGGCCCACGAGACCTCGAGTTGGGTACCAGAGAATTAACGACTGACTCGCAACTATGGCAAATTGCAGGGCTTACGATTTTTCGTTTATTATCTTTGGGTGACGCGAGTTAATTCGTGGCTCATCATGAAAGACTAAACTGACGTAGAATCCCTATGAAATATGCGAATTTGGAGTTCCCACTTCATTCCCTTCGGTTGACAAACTCACGAAAATTCGGATGCTAATTTCTACTTCAACTGACGAAATTAAAAATTGTATTTTTCGCATTCGTCAATGAGGAGAAGAGTTACGAATTTTGATTAGAAAAAGGTCATTGAGGGATGTTCGAGGACCCGCTTGAAAAATGAGAAAGCGACTCACCGGTGTAAGGTCGACAGTAATCTCGGTTGATTTTGGAGTACGAGTCCGGAAGTGCCGTCCCCGACGTCTCGTTGACGCTTTGCGTCGGCTCGACGTAGGCTTTGCTCTTGCTGTCCCTCGGATCGCTATACTGTTCGACGACTTCAATCTCCGCCTGCGAATCAAACGGTCGTATGCCTAACTTAGTGAGTGCCAAAGCAATAATTTTCAATGGATCGCTGTCGAAATAATGGATTATCGGAAGTCGCCAGGATTCGCAAGGATAAAACGAACATTGGGGTGATGTAGCGGCGTTTCTAGACTTGTTGGGAACCGATGGAAAATCGCTTTTTTGATAGATTTTTTTTTAGCGTATAGGCAAAATATGGAAAGATTCTCATTGGAGTCATTTTTTACATTTAAATTGTATTTGACACCTTTATATTTTTCAATTATGAACTCAAAATGGAGAAAAACAATCTTTGATGAATAGTTGAACCGAAGAGATAAATGGAAGTACTGAAACGAACAATTAAATTCTTAAGATGAATAAAACGTCTTCGCTATATAAAAAGAGGGACCAAACTTCTGGAAGTCGTATGTTTGATGAAGGTGAAGAAAGTTAGATGTTACAGTTGAAATAATACGTAAGACTGAGAGAATATCTTCTTCCGTCTTCAATCACTCATCGTTACATCGTATTCCAATCGTTCCATCCCTTTTTATCTGTCCGCAGCACAAAATTCCATCCCCCGAGATTTCCTCTTCCTTAAGTGAGCAACGATGTTTCCGTCAACGAGTGACGGATGTAATTCGCAGTTTCGGCTTTTCAAAATATCGTTTCGCGTGGAAACAAATGGACGCGAGGAATGTCTAAGGTCCGCTTGAAAAACACGCGAGTTGGTGAAGCAGCTTGACCACCGTCATTGGGATAACATTAACTTGATAAAAATAACATTGAAATACGAATTTCTACTGCGGCAGAGTTAACGTTGTTTTTTCTTTCAGCAAAAAGCTTCTCCAACTTATAATCGTTCTGAGAAAATTCAATACAGCGTACGATCTATCCTTTTCCGCATTTCACGGTTATTTTACATCGGACTACAAAGTTATCGATGGAAAATCGTCGAAGCCTTCAGAGAGCGTACGCCCTGAGCAAAATGGCTGCAGCGATGATACCTGATTTTTGCCCTTGATAATAAAAATGATCGGGTACTCGAGTACATTGGATACGCGTTGAAGTGGCAAGGGCTATCAAAGAAGAGACGCGCTGGTACGGTTCGAGGAGTTTCACCGTAATGAAAAAGGTTGGCGCCGTTATTGGCGAACGAGTTGAGTGTATGGGAGAGAAAAAGCTATACAGATAGGAAGACATTGAAAGTGCGTATAGCTGCACGTGCCCACCGCGGACGGTTTAGTTCTGATTAATTGGAAAAAAAAAAAAAAAAAAACGAGGGGTATCCCAATGGTAGACGTTTCCTTATTCTTCCCAAGGTCTCGACAAGAATATCTTCGGCTGGGAAATCATTTTGAAAAGGGATCCTCATTGGGGTGGAGAACGATAATGATAATAATAATCTCAATAATAACGGCTGGTACTGTACGGAGCGGTAGGGTCAAGCCAGTCGAAGGGAAACCCTTGGTTTCTCAAACGAAACGTATAATCAACGGCAGGTACCCGCTTTCACTGATATATACTTTTATACATGTATATATATTGACATACACGTATTATAATTGTACATATTAGGTACGTCGACATGAAACTTCGACGACTACGACTTCCTTCCTTTAGTGCGGACGTCGTAATTCATAAATGACATACTCGATTTCATCAACGGTTGTCATGTTTTGACATGTATTGCCAGCCATCTTTGGAATTTAGGGTGTGCATTTTTAAGACTGTCTACAACGTATTGCTTTCATCCTAAATATGTCAGATAAAGTGTCAAATTACGGACCAGACGACGCGAAAAAAGTAGTTTCGGAGAACGACAATGATTTCAAAATGTCATCGGATTGTTACGTGCATTTGCTCAGCGCTCACTCAATTTTGAGGATATAAAAACGGCTCGACGAATAAGTCACATCAAAAGCCGAATAGTTTTTTCGTTGTCGTGTTTACAATTAACTATAAAATTGGCAAAAGTTACAAACGGTTACATTCAATAAAATATCTTCAATAATTTTTGCAAAATGAATCAAATATTTGGGTTTATATTTTTTTTAAATAAAAGTTTCATCCCTGAACCCACATAATATCATATTATTCAAGAACGGAAAGGAAAAGTCAGACATCGCAGAAACCATAATCCCATCTTGATTCTTTCTCCCTTTGATTTTCTCTTTTCGTCGTCTTTTCAGGCCTCGCGGAGGAACTTCGACATTGCGTGTAAATATGAATATGAATATATATATATATATATATGCATGTACATATATATATGGAGTGGTGAACTCTCGCGGTGTATATAAAGGAAGACAAGTAGTCTTAAATTGGGAAGAGCACAAAATTGGAATTCTCCTGCCAAAGTTGGTGAAAAGCCTTGGGGCTATTTCGAGCCACCGCGTCGAATATCGCCCCGCGGAATTCTTTTGCGAAATCTTCGGGCTCTTCGACTACCATCAATGCGCTCGATATAAATAAGTATATATACATATATATGTTTGTGCGTGCGTATATATGTATAACAATTTGGCTGATCGAAAAAACATAAAGATATCGCGGAGATATTTGCTTGAAAATTACGAGGGTAGTTTTCACAAGAGAGAGCCAACATTCGAGGAGCCTGAAAGGAAGTGAAAGGACGATTGACTGGTAATAATTCCATCAGTTGAATAGGCACTGATGTTTTTTTTCTTGCCTCTGAAATTTCTCTTGTCTCTTAATATTATTGTATTCGTGCATTTCAAAGTTTAGTCCAATAAGTATTTTCACAAGTACCAAAAGATAAAGAAAAATCTCTAATTTTCCTTGTACATCGACAAGACACAATGAACTTTGCGTTGATAACGCAGCGAATGGACAACGTGGGAAGAAAGTTAATTGATATCGGAGTGTAAATAATATTTTGACTTCTGGCAGACTCGCTACCGGAAATCCCGAGAAGGACGATTTTTAAACACTGTTATCGCGGAATAATCGGATTAGTCTCAATGAAATATGGAGAAAGCAACGTAATTGCAGAGAATGGTAATAATCTCGAGTTATGAGAAAAAATTGAGAGAAACAAATGTATTTACGAGGAGAAAACGAAGGAATAAGCTTCTGACGGAGGTTTACTCATTCTAGCAAAATCATGGATCAAGTTTTATCCCTTTGCTCCCTTCGCATCCTCTTTCACCTAGTTCCTCCCACTCGCTGTAACTCCATCTCCCTCTTCGTGCTCTTTCACCGCACCCTGAGCAGAACGTTAAACGAAATGCGGTGAACCCAGGAATTCACGACCCTCTTATACGAATGTATATACGTATTTGAACGTAGAATTGCGACGACGGTGCACAGTCGACCGGAGAGAGCATCGAGGCCCGCGGGTAGTTTCTCCCACTGGTGGCAAATGTTCGCGCGTTTCGGACGATAATCCTATCGATTTATGGGCGGAAGGCACTCAACCCTCGAGCCGATTACCAGAAAGGTTTATTATAATCGTAAATACATATTAATCCGCGGGAATGGCGATACGACTTTGTTGCGATTACATCAGTACGCATCGGTAGGTACATCCATCAACTTATGGAATTTTTTTAGAAAAGAACCATTCGCTGTCAACGTTCAGAGCGTTGCTTTTTTGCTTTCATTTATACGGATTTTTATTTACACAATCGATACTAAGAGTTTATGGGCAAGAGAGTTTCGCAAAACAAAACTTAGAAACTCTCATTTCGTATAATCAAGAATTTAAAATTGCATAAATAATCTGTAAGCAAAAACCGAAGAGTGTGCACATTTTCAAT
Organism: Ophioninae sp. A BG-2022a; assembly: GCA_030523105.1. Classification (NCBI taxonomy): domain Eukaryota; kingdom Metazoa; phylum Arthropoda; class Insecta; order Hymenoptera; family Ichneumonidae; species Ophioninae sp. A BG-2022a. Next base: position 2,621 of record JAPYZI010000385.1, on the reverse strand, counting down.
AGTAAAAACTGTAGTAACGCTCACCAAACGGAAATTCAGAAGTTTGACAGTTTCGTATAATCAGAAATTTAAAAATATGGAAATTTTTGCACGAGTGGAAATATCGGCGGTTGATAACCGTTCGCAAGCAAGAATTTGGAAACTTGTTTGAGAACGGAAACGTGGAAGTTCAATAATTTGGGAGTGGGAAAATTGAATATGAGTAAAAATTTGAACATTTCATATTGTATCATAAACAAAAATTTGTATTTTTCCACGACAAGGTATAGGAATTTGGAGATTTTCTTTCAGCAGAAATGAAAAATTTGGTAATTAATCGTAAGCAAAAATTCAATAAATTCGAAACATAATAAAAAATATAAAAGATTCGTGATTTTCCGTAACAAAAAAGCGATACTTAAAAAAAGGAACCGTAAATTAAGCATTTCGAGTAGCGTGAGAAAAGTGTGCGCGCAGTACCAGTTTTCCAGTAACTTCTCAAAGAACTCGAAGCACCTTGAATTGTTCGGCTGATTACGGTGTTCCACCAGCTTTGAGTTCACATCAATAACAAAGTGGCGAAACGGAAAAAGCGCGACGATATCTTCCAGCGCCTGTTTTTCTCACTCGTGAAGTCAAGTACTGAAGCAGTAAGCTCTTTATGGGAGCAATACCGAATGCCGTACACCGCAGTCATAAAGAATCATCCCCTTTCGGGAGCGCAACGAAGAGACCGAAAGAGAGAGAAAGGGAGAAAGGGAGAAAGTGTTTCGAGTGTCTATCGCAGCGGATGACACGAGACTAAAAAGAACGCGGAATTTTTCGTCAGGGAATTCACCCCGTGACACAGCGAATGGCCATTTTCAGAGGGGACCACAATACGTACTTTGAGGGTCTCTCGGAACGAGGTGTCTACTACAGCCGCTCTGCACAAATATTTTCATCGTGCGTTTCCTTCCCTAAAAATAATATTCACTTTGACCTTGTCTGACCTTGTCTGACCTTGAATTTGATCTGCAGCAACGAATAAAAAAACACATCGAATCGTTCGATTATTCTTGGAGTTCGAATTATTAGCGTATGTTCGGTCATCAACACGGGGTCATCAGAATTCAACAGGCGTTCGTGAATCTTCTTCATGGCCAATTTGAATGAAAAAGACGTCGGACAAAGACTTCGGGAGAAAATTTGAGGAACTTTTTGGAGTGTCAGAACGGGGCTATACGACGGATTCCCCGCTGCGAGAGTCGAGTCGAGCGATAATTCACGGGAAACAGTTAGCGTGAAAGCCTCGGGGCGACACAAAAACCACCCCCTCAAAGCGCGGATAAAGAGGGAGATTCGGATATACGTATATGGGGAAAAGCAATTTCGAAACCATTCGACTTCCAGGACGGTCCTCAGAAAATAATCGGTGTTGCGCATAGTTAACACTGTATGGATACAGCGGGCTCGAAATATACATTTCGGTGTGAATACAGATGGAATGGCAGAAGAGGGTCGTTGTGGATAGCAGGAGAGAAAACTCGGTGACTGCCGGAGCAATTATAAGTAGCGCCGGAAGTCACTGGTCCTTTCTTCCGTTTTTTGGTTTATAGGCGAGGGAGGAGAGGGGTTGGTTGGGTACAGTGTCAGGGGGTTGTATATACGATCGCATTTTATTCCTCACCTTCTCCATAGTAGCCTCGCTACAGTCATTGGCACGAGGCCTTTTTACTCTCCTCAAATGCCCCGGAGCTATTTTCTCACCCGCGTAATTATATTTTACCCTCGCGTCATTTCTCTCATCGCGTTTTTAGCCGCGCGTTATGAGAATTTGCGGAGACAAAAATTATTAAAAAAAACAAATATTGCACGCGTATCGATACGCCTGCAGTCTAGAGACGGTTTTTTCTTTAGTTGTACCGGAATCGAACGGAAATACACTTTCACGTATCGGCGGGTTAATTCTACCACGTTGTTTCTGCGCGTATTTTGTGGAAATTTACACGGACAAATAAATATCGAATTTTGAGGGAACACAAAGAGATTCATAACAATCCGACATATTCCGGTGACCTAAAATCAAAGAGGCAATGCGACAAGGGAGAGGCATTGCAGCTTACGTTTTCGTTGCTGGGACTAGGCAGGGCCCACTGAACCGTTGAAGTGATGGCTGCGGCGCTCGCCGGTCGTCTCTTATTCACGAAATCAACGGGAAGACTGTAATCGTCGCACAGGGAGATCTGAAAAAAAAGAATTAGAGAGATCAAGGATTGAGAATACCTTCTGTTTGATAAAAACGTGAACAACGAATTTCAAAAATTATTTTTGAGAAATCATTGATTAAGGGAATGCCGAACACGTTGGAAACTTTTGACGCGGCACCTTGTTACGTCGGTAATGACAATTTTGGGATTTTGCGCTGCGAGTAACTACCGACGGATGGCGCGCCCCGCACGCGAATTCGGCCGCGAACTCTCGACTTCTCGGGCGAAGAATCGTGGCCGGACAATTGCCGAGCGCTGACCGTGGCCGCGTGTGTCTTTATTTACGTGTGGATACGTTACGAGCGCAGCGTGGAGAAAAGACGCGCGTAGTTTCGTCCCAACGAAAACACACACGTATATGTACGTGTGTCAACCGATACTCACATACGTATA
>JAPYZI010000384.1:0-55603 GCA_030523105.1 Ophioninae sp. A BG-2022a | reverse complement strand
TCGTCCTTCCGGGCCGTTTTTCCAAAATCTCAAAAATTACGATATTTCAAAAGGCCGTAGAGTAAGCTTCTTATATGCTATAGAGATTCAATAGGTGCGTTTGGAAAAGGTTTTTGCCTAAGTTAAATAATGGCGTTGGATTCATATTGATATCTCGTATAAGTTTCCCGGAAAGTATATACTACTTAATGTATGTGAGTATCGGTTGACACACGTACATATACGTGTGTGTTTTCGTTGCGACAAAACTACGCGCATATTTTCTCCACACTGCGCTCGTAACGAATCCCCACGTATATAAACAAACACGCGCCTACGATCAATGCTCGGCAAGTGTCCTGCCACGATTCTTCGTTCCAAAAGTCGTGACTTCGTAGTCGAATTCGCGTGCGCGGCGCGCCATCCGTCGATAGTTACTCGCAGCGCAAAACTCAGCGCAATTTTGCGCAAAACGCGGCGCAAAATTGTCATTACCGACGTAACGAGGTGCCGCGTCGTAAGTTTCCAGCGTGTTCATCATTCCCTTAAGACGAATCGGCGTAAAACGGATATCGAATTTTGAATTTCGAATATTGAATCATTCGGACCCAATGTTGGAAAGCTTGAACCGTTTTTTTTTTTTTCCGGTTAATTTGGGCTTTGAAATCTCATTTGAGAATAGCTAATACGTACAAACTCAGACGAGTTTGTTTGAATAGGAAATCACGAAAAAGGAAAGCGATACGTGTACAGAGTTGGTGAATCAACAATAAAAATAATCACTTTACCAGAAACGATTTTCAGATATTATTTCAATATCAACGAAAAACCCGAATGCCCAGTGCTTCGATGTTCATCGAGAAAACAACGCGCTCGCGCGTCTCTCTCTCTCTCTCTCTCTCTCTCTTTCCTATTTCCGGTTCGCGGAACGGTGAAAACGTGCCCGGAACGTTCCGGGGTTGCACGTTGCGTCCTCCTATGCACGTTTGAATTCGCACGTACGAACGATTTCGTTGCGTACCACGAGGCCGACCGCCTCGTGTTCCGCGCGCTTGCAATCCTTCTATTCTACATTGCCAATACACGCGCGCGATACCGATTAAAAATAGACCATCGTTCGCCGTGTCTGTCCTCTAAGAAAATCTCGGAGCTGGAAATAAATGGGACACGCGAGCGAGTAGGAAAGTCGTCTCGAATGGAAATTAAACCGAGGCAGGGGGGGAAGCCGCGGGAGCCGAGAAATAGAAGTTTTAGAGAGCGTGCGGGGCATTTTGGATTTAAATCGTTGGCAAATGATGACATCAGCGTGTACACGTGATTCGCTATAACTAAATTTCTTCTTTTTTCGTAGAGACTACGAACCGCACTCGGGGGGGGGGGGGGGGATGTTCCGTCGACCCCGGAGCACATTGCACACATTGTCCGGGAAACGAACGATGGAAAGCAGACCGATATATCATTATGTCAAGAAAAAGAATTTTGTTCACTGCGACCAAAAGGAAAAAAATGTTTGCTCTGTTCATAATTTTCTTCTCGTGGTATTTTTTTTATCGCGTTTGTCGTTTGGATAGTTATGGTTATTTGAGAAAAGAAATAATCGTCGAGAAACATAGGAGCTCTTTAAAGAGTTCTCTGTTGTGTTCGCGATAAAGGGAAGTTGCGTCAGCGCGTCGAATGTGGCGAATAATCGCGCGCCTGCCGAGACACATCGGCGAGCGTGGCGAGAACGCCTCGGAGAGCAATGGCGTCGTCCTCTGCACGGCGTCTACGCTCACGCGCGCTCTCCGTCTGTCTGTCTGTCTTAGTCTCGCGGTCTGGAGGGGAAAAGGTTCCGTTCGCGAACGACGATATCGTCGACGAGAAAAAAAAATACAGCGTATCGACGTCGCGAAAGAGCTTGCGCGATATATACAAGTTTCTATGCACTTTACTCTCGAAAGTCTTTTGCAACAGTGGAAACGCCGTTCTCAACTGAATTCTAGCTTTCGGTCATTCGTTTTGTCGAACGCTTCGGAAAGAGAGAGAGAGAGAGAAAAGGAAAGAAAAATACGGTACGCGCTCCCAGAACCAGCGTGAGCAAATATTTCCAAAAACGTACGTTCCCGTTATTTCGTAAATTCGCGGCTTTGTTACTATCTTGACGTTTTCCCTCAACTTTCGAATCGTTCCGGCTAATTTGTTAATACTTCCTGTTTGGTCATTCCATTTTTCAAGCCGGCATCAGCTGACCCGTCAATGTACCATATTACTTTCTCTTCTTTTTTATATTATGCCTATTCCGCGAAAAAGGTTACGTAAATGTAGCGCGGGGTGTAGAATTTCGTTGAACTAAGAATCTTTGATGGATGAGACAAGAAGTAGCGACGAGGCGATCATCATTGCCTCGAGTTTCCGTCTACGCGGGGAGAGAACAGTCGAGAACACGCCGCGTAGCTGTAAGCAGCGCCGTTAACGGCGGTGGCTTGTACTTTCGAAACAAGGCCACAACTCGACGCAACGACCGGTGACTAAGCCACACTGCCGCGCGCGATAAACACTAAACTTTTCTTTCTCTCTCTCTCTCTCTCGGGTATACCTCGTCCCGCAGCCTCTTCCTCGTCCCCTTTCCTATCGCACGCGTTTACTCCAGCCAACGGTGGCTACGGAGAGAAACAGCCGACTCGTGCGTCGTATACGTGCTCTTCTGCGTAGCTGACGTTGCGCGCGCAACTCGCCGTTTCTACGGCCATCCCCTCCACCTCCGTTTCCCGTTCAACTCACTCGCTCTCGCTACGCCGCGTTCTCTCTCTTTTCCGGTTCGTACACGAGAGCCGCGTCATCGACGAGCTCGCGCGATGTACATCGCTGTGCGTGCGCACACGCGGTGTGCCACTGGTTCACGCACGTATCTAGCACCATGATATCGTCTTCTTTGTGTACATTCAATACTTGGTATGTATTACGATACACGCTGCAATCCCTCCTTTCACGCACAAACACGCTCGAATGTACATAAAAAGCGTTCTAACGGGCGATCGCAAACCGGAGCGCCAAAAAAAAAAAACAACTCTCACACATACCTCGATTTTCAATATTTCTTTCTGACGCTTACGCTCGACTGACGAGGTCAATATTTTGCACACCGTTTACTCGGAGACTTGCTGACTTTCAGTTTATTTTTAATCGAATAATATTGATAAACGAGGAGATTATAATTTCGCTCGAAACGCACTCGGTCATTTCACGAAAGGTAGTTTCACCGTGTGAAAAAATATATCTCCGACGATCCCGCGTACGCTTTCGCAAATATTGAAAAATACGGAAATTGCAAAATGGCAGATGCAAGTCCCTTTTTAATGAAGCAATCGTTTTTGGTTTCTTTATATCAAACCGTGGGTGGAAACAAACTCGATTGAAAAACACTTGTTCTATAAAAGAATTTTCAATTTAGAACAAAATCGTTATTGAAGATACCGTCATCCGCCAAACTGTTGGAATGCAATTTTTTAATGGGGCGAATATATTTTGACGATTCTTCGATGCAAATTCTATTTCGAGCCTATTCGTTTTCAATGACGTTAAAGCTCTAATCGATAGAACTCAATGAATAGGGAATATCTTTTTATTTCACAAATTTTCTTTCGTGTATCTGGTCCACGGAAATCGTGGATATTTTTGAGAATTCCTGTTTATGCGATTTACAATAAATTTCCGATGCATCACTTTTGATATAAACAGTAGAAAATGAAAAAAAAAAAAATTTGTTGCATTCCAACGATGCAAAATTTAAACTCATCTGTTTTTTTTAATATCCACAATAAAATTTACAAGATTTCTTGAAGACCGTACACCGAAAAAGAAAAAAACGAACTTTAATCAACGAAATTATTCACAACTCTTCAACGAACGGTTAACACGAAAGATCGAAATATTTGATTGGTCCAGACATTCTTGACTATGATCGAGCAGATAATTCACAAAATAATCCAGGATTCACTTTTCCTGATAAAAACGAATTGCAATAGTAAATTTTTAACGATACGCAAATACCGTTGAGACATTTACAAATTCCAAACCGCCCAAAAAACTATTGACCAACGAAAAGGAATTCTTCAGTGCTTTTCAACAATTTTATCCAACCTCATGGACTTCTAGGACGTTGAACTTTGCATCGTTTGGAAGCAACGGAAAATGATCGTTTTATTGATTTTCCAAATTCCATCCGTCGAACATATTTTACCGATTTTAATCGGAATAATATGATTTTGAATGATAACACATTTGGATACAGGTATAATATTGAAGCAGGACATTCTTCTTTGCAATAACCTACTGCAGCAAAGTTTATAAACGTTTTACAAAAAGAAGAAAATTGTTCTCTTTCGTTTCGTAATCGATCGCGTGTATGTATTTTCTGAATTTTATGCAGAATTCCAGCATTCGCATAGACGCGCGTCTATATATACTTCCGCACTTCCATAAATATATACACGTATATAAAATGAGTGAACAGGACAGCCTTGCGAACGTGGTGAGTCGGCATTGCATCTCTCGCAGTCGTCACGGAAAAGTACCCGTCACATGTTCCGACTCGCGGTTTGCGTGCTCCTCTAAAAGTATCGTTTCGCCTCCTCAGCCACGTTTCTCCCGTCGAGAACTCGTCGTTTACTCGGCTGCCACATTTTGCCCCCCCCCCCCCCCGCCCTCCCGGCCGCTATATAGTAAACGTATCAACAACTTCTGCCATTCGCTGCGAGATTACTCGGCGCGAATCGACTTTTTCAAGTTGCCGCGCTCTCCTAGGTCGTGGTCCTCGATCCGGTTACGCTTGTAAGATCTCGGAACGATGATGCGATCATCGAATACGCGTGACTCGATTGTTCACGTCGAGTACCAACTTTGACGCTGTTACAGATTTCTTCTCAATCGCTTTTCATGACAACAAAATTCGTCGGGTTCTTTTTTTCTCTTTTCTTTCGGTTACATTTTTTTTCTTCAGTGCTCGCGTTTTGGTAGGAGTTTCTTTTTCGTTCCGCATAAAAGTTATCTCGAGATGCAAGCCACGCACGAACGCATATTCGATAACGATAGAGTTCTCCTTTTCCCTCAGTTATAATTAGGACATGACGGTCACAGTTTTTCGAATCGCAGCCGGTATTAACGAACCGGAGGTCGTCGATTTGGGCTTTAGTGGTAACTACCCGGCAATTTGGGAATTTAATGAAAATCATTTCAAATGTCATTGAAAAGTTTTTTCGACGTCTATTCGTACGCACTGTAAAAAAAAATGTGTACTGAAAAATTAATGTTCTAATTATTAATAATTGAAGGCGTTCAAAATCTCGTGAAGGATCTTTCAACGTTATGTCCTCAACGCTGTACTCAAAATTACCCACACAGAGTTCGCATACACAATACTGATTCAGACTCGGTCGAGTTTCTGTTTGTTATTTTACAGTCCCAAAAAAATAGACTTCGCTAATATTTCATCATAACAATGATAACTTTATTGTTAGTAACCATTGAATAGAATATTACGAAGAAAAACATCGCACGAGACTAAGCTGTTATTACACGATATCTTTTAACGTTAAGATATCGTGTACCATTTTGAAAAAAAATGTTATGTCGAGAAACACTTGTTTAAAGTTTGACGTTCGACCTTGTGAGTGGCCTAATCTCTCGAAGAAACGAAAAAGAATTTGCGTTGTATTCCGAAAGTCCTATCGCCGTCGTATTCGCGTAGATGTTTCGATCGGTCGTGGTCAAAGGGCGAGCTATAGTGCAATACCCTTTTGCCGGATCCTCTCGATAGTAGAAAACTTTCGAATCTCAAACGATCAAAAGCAAGATATACGTGTCACGTCGCTTCACCCTTCCTCCAATCCCCTCCCCTTTCCGAATCTCGAGTCTCGTCTTCCTCCTCGTTTGCCTTACCTTATCTCTATTTCACTCGTTGATCCGTAACCGTATATCTCTTCAATCCCCTCCCTCCCCTCCGCGTATCAGTCTCGAATATCTTACGCGTCACGATCCGACTGAAATAAGAAGCTGCTGTATTATTCATATCGAGTGAATTCTAGCTGCGTGTAATTTTATTATACATGTGGCTCGCGCACACGCGAGAAATCGACCGTGTGTGCGAAAAAAAGAAAAATTAAACGAAAACGCGAAAACCGGTTTCCCGTCCATGGGAGCTCGATTCATCGAACGAGATCCCAACGAACGTTTCTCGACGATTATTTTCTTCCCGCAGTAACATTTTTTTGATTTATTTATTTTTTTGTTTTTTTCATTATCGCGAGAAGTTTATTTTTTGGCACAAACACTTTTCGCCCGACGGAAATAATCGTCAGCGCTAGAGCCTACGATCCAGATTATTCGGCATAGAATTACCCGTGGCAGCTGAGAGTGCCGAGGTGACCTTTGAAGGCTAATACTCGATATAATTTATAGTATTGAACTTTGAGCGAAGATCGCGTCTTCCTATAACTATTTTTACGGCGTTATCGAGTAATGGGACGATGTTTATTTTATATTGGATCTTGCACTCATCGATCCATCAACGCTGTCCCGACAGGAATATCTCGATTATCCCTAGACATTTCATTCTTCTCGTTGTTTTCTTTTTGCGAACTTTTTGGGTCGTCGATAACTTTCGTGTGAAATCTTAAAAGTATCGTGATCGGAATTTGATCGTCGTGCACTTTCTGCCTACTTTTCGTCTGCATAGCTGTATAGCCACGTCGAGACGTGCATTCGATTCATTCAAAACGCCGTGATTATTCCAAGCGTTGATAAATACTTTCGTATCTTATCTGTGCAACTGCGCGATCGATAAATCATGGGATCGGACTTCCGATCCAGCGAAACCATTGGAATATACGTGTGTTCTCTTAGGGATCACTATCGTAGGACGAATGTTTAACATTCACTCAGGTTTCATCGTTTTCGTACGTGACGGCGTGCTTCGAATCGACAAATATTCACGCAGGTACGGTCACGGGAATTTCGTCTTTCGAACTTGTAGCGTTATTCGCTATTCCTCGAAAATTGAAAGTGATTTAGCTATTTTTTATTTCTTCCGATATTTCAGAGCTAATTTTTTTTCGTGACGATGTGAAAGCGAGGGGGGATTGAAAAACGAGGGTTATTTGAGGAAATTAATTTTGGAGGTTTGAGACGTTGGATAATTGTTTGTATACTTATTTGTATGTACATTAATAAAAATGTGTACCGGATCTTACGAAAGCAAATAATAAAAATTGAAGCATTTGCATAGAGGTCATGGAGGCTCCTTGATTGTGGAAGTACATAATAGTCAAAGTACATAATATTGACTAAGACCTGACGAAGTTTATTTCGTGTTATCGACTTTCGAGCATTGAAAAACTTGAATTTGTTCTTAAATTTTTGAAGAGGAAAGTCAAGTCCCCAAATTCATGCTAAAAGCTAGAAATAAAAATGCGGTTGAATAGATAAAATTGCAAATAAACAGTTGTACGATAAAAACTCAAGTGATGAAATATTAAATTTAAAAAGATTGTTCAACGTCTTGCGCGATAATAATAATTTTTATTTTTATTAGCATTGCGCGTTCGGGCATTAAAACGTCCATTTTTGTTTTTGTTTAAATTGTCACGCGATGAGGAAAAATTCCGATAAAAACCGATTTCAATATAAATTCGTTGATTACCCGATCAAAGTTCTTTCGGTGTACTATTTGAGACGGATTTTCAAAGCTTTTCAAGTTATATGAGATATTACGTTATTATCGCGAATAGAAAAATGTTTGCAAGTGAAAATGCAACGTGAGTGAATTTGCGGTCGCACGTATCAGCGATAGTAATAACAACAATAAAGAGACTGAAGAAAATTCGTATCCACGAGTCCTCGCGAACTGACCACCTCGAGACGTCGAGCCCTGAATATCCAATGACCACTTTTAATTCTACGATGTATTCCTGTTAGCCGACGTGCCGTGATATGCATCATTAATTTATCACAATCGCATTCCTCTTTCTCCTCTTTTATCGTCGCGTTTAACTATCGCCGTTTCGTTTGCGGATACCGCGTGGCGAAAAATACGCGAAAATTCGTGCGAGATGGCATACAAAAATAATTTCATTTCCGCGTTGAGATGTACGTGTTTTTAATGACATGTTTTCAAAATCGTAACTGGTAACGATATCGCAACAACCTGAAACGACCTGACGCTCAAAATGATCGGCTCGACGCGAAGAAAAAAATAAATAAATAAAAACAAACGCTGCAGCTTATCACGAAAGTAGCTCTTGATTATTCAGTTGACGCGCTTGGAACGTTATTTGGAATTTCGTCAGGTATATCCCCAGTCACGATCGTTTCGTGAAAAGCATTAAATTTCGTCGTTCTTGCAATTGTGCGAACAATCACGCACGCGATGAGCCTCGAGAACGGAACGGAAAATCGTTAGGCATTATTTTGTATCGCGAATCACGTAGGTCGCGATACGACGGCTAAAACGAGAGAGAGAGAGAGGGGGGGAAACCAACGTACACATGCGATAGGTATATGGCATTGTCAACTCGAAAATTCCGCTCACCGTTCCAAGTCCGTTTCTGGAATGTGACAAAAAAAATCAATCGCGATTCTCTCAGTAATTATTTTTTATTTTTGCGCCGGTAAAACAGAAGTGCAAAGGCAATGGTCAATATATAGAATCTCGGTACCTACTATTTCACTCGATATTTTTCGTTTGTACGCTTCGCGTTCTTTTTTTGCAACTTTTATCGAACTTGAATTCTCACGATTGTGAAATGATGACGAGAAGAACAAATTGTTGAAAGGTTGGACGAGTTGGAAATTACGAACGAAGAAATGAATTATCGCGATTGCATTTTCGTTGTCCGATTCGGAACGCTAAAAGCATTCGCATTTCTTTGCGTATTCTCAACGAAGGTTTGCTATCTCAATTTGATCCTTTTAAAAAAGAACAGATTTGGATGATGAGAAAATTAAAGATATGAAAAAGCAAGGCAAGACGATTATCGCATTCCAATTGTGCGAATTTCAACGTCATGACAATTATAAGAAAGGTGTTGAAGCTTGTTTCCTGGTCATTGAAACTATACACCTTCAATTTACAAAAAATCGATTCGGCTGATCGAGGTTTTCAGAATTTATAAGAATATTTTATTTTCCAGGTGGATACGTTGGACCATCTATACCACTCGCGTCCGCGAATGTCGCGACGAATGGCGGTGGTGGATCGCCGCTTCGTCCTAGAACGAGTCCACCGCCTCCGCCTCCGCCGAACCAAGAACCCGGCGTTGGAAATCCACAGTCGAATCATCATCAGGTTAGTATATTAATTTTCTTTTAACTTCACTTGTCCTTTATTGTTTTCGTTGCGTCGGGGAGTTGTCATTTTTGCTTTTGATCATGAAGTTGATCGGTAGTCACAAATGGGAACTTCGTCTATTAACGCGCCGCGCTTGACTCTTTGGTGAACAGGGCACGGGGAGCGGACCGTCGCCGATGGCTGCACTCATGTCCGTAGCGGATACACTGACGTCCCCGGAACCAGTGCCACAGCCGCCGAATAATCCGAGCCCGACGAGCAGGAGCCCACCTACGACAGCTCCGAACGTTCAGCAACGCAGCGTCTCTAGAGGCTCTCAACACAGTCCAAACGGTTCAGGTAAGCTGGACGTCAGCGAATTTCGCTACTTTTCTTGTCCGAGACCAAAAATGCATTCGTGCAGAATTCCTATGTTCTCGAAGTTTGCAACGTATTGGAACATAACGGAATTTATCTTTTATATTTTTAAACACGAATCAATAAATTATCGAAGAATTGCCGTGGCGAATTCGAAATTCCCGAAATGAAATTTGAGAAATTGAATGATAATTGGTTTTCATTGAAACGATGCAAACTCTTGGAATCTACCGGAAATCGAATGAACGCAAAAATTAATCTTTTATTATAAACGTAAAGTTTGAAGAATGTACAATTGTGCTTTCCTGTTACAATATTGCTGATGCTCTACCAAGTCTTACTGTATATTTAGGATTTTCAATGATGCTCCATTTTAGAATCCTATTTTGTCATGTCCGTCTGCCCGATATGACAGAGTTTTAGCAAATTGTTTTCGCGTTCACTGGTTCGTACGAAATAATCGATGAAACAGCGATAACTTTCGAGCTAAGTTATCGGATGCAATTCACTATGACATTTGCGTGATGTTATTTTGACTGTCGAATCATAGGCTCGGGAACGGGCCGAAGAGCGAGCGGCTCGAATCCCAAACACGTCCCTTCGACTACCGTCATGACCTCGTCCGAAGGTGCGCCGGCACAGCCAACACCAGCCGGTACCGAGCCGGTAGTATCAGCACCGCCGCTTAAATGTACACTGTGCCAGGGACGTCTCGAGGACACGCACTTCGTGCAGTGTCCGAGTGTGCAGCATCACAAATTCTGCTTTCTCTGTAGCCGTGACAGTATAAAGAGACAGGGCGCGGGACCGGAGGTATGTAATACACGAATGTAATCACCCAATATGCCAAAAGTGTACGGACGCAATTGGATTTGTCAAAAAAATGAATAAAAAACGTTTCTTATCGCTTTGAACAAAATTATTAGGATTGGAAAATATAGCGGTTATGATGGGATGACATTTTTTTTTCTTGATACAATCCACTGTACACGTTCCTGGATCAGAATTGTTTTTTTAGCTTCTTTATTAAATGTTGTATATCGATAACGAAAGCAATATTTATTCTTCATTGTATTCCAGGTTTATTGCCCGAGCGGTGAAAAATGCCCATTGGCCGACAGTCAAGTGCCATGGGCCTTCATGCAGGGAGAATTGGTGACAATTTTAGGGGAAGACACAACGGGCCCTGGTCTCAAGGTCAAGAAGGAACGCGAGACTTAAAGGGACCTTCGTTGACCGATGGTTTTTCGAGGCTCAAATTTTAAATCCGCTCTTCACATCATTGGTGATGCGATGTCGACGATTCTATACGATCGAGCGCGTTATGTCCGATGATAACGAGAGTTTGGACGCGTTTCGGTGGACAACCGTGAAGGGTTCCACTGGACGAAACTTTTGGTAACGCAGTAGCGGGCGGATATAGTTGGCTCCGAACGGACAAACGAATGATACGGTCAAATTAACGTGGAAGAGTAAGAGAGAGAGAGAGAGAGTGAGAGAAATTCGACGAGCCAACTAAAAGTAACCAGTTAGAGCCGAAGACGTTGACGTGAAATTGAAGATATAAGCGCGCAATGCATTGTTGTGTCTGTGATCCTGAGATCCGGTTCATACATATATACATATGTAATATTCGTTTCGTTCTACTTGTATTTTACAAAGCGCAAATGACACAAAAATATGTCTATCATTTTAACCACCCGTTGATCAACATAAAAGCTGACGAATACATTTTTCGGGATGAACGGTCGAGAAAATAATTTGACCTCCGATACCTGGATCTTTCGGATCACTGATGAAACCAGTCGGACATAAGACTGAGAGAGAAACAGGAGGCGAGAGAAATTGAAAATAAGAAGCGAAAATAGAGAGAGATTTCCGAATGTCCCGCAGAAAGGAAGGTGTACAATTGGCGTTTGAGAAGCAGTCTTCGGCTCATTTGCACTGACTGGCGCATTTTTGAACGATGACTTGTATATTGTATATATTTGGGTCGCGTAGCGACGAAGAATGCGCAAAAAGAAGTCTTTTATTTAACATTTGTCCAATTTTTCGTTTTTTTTTCCTCGTGCGCGCATCGACGAGGCATTTCGTCGCTTTCTTGGGTAAAACCACGATGAAACCGAGGATATTGTACTTAGGCTTGATCGCCTATGCGATCTCGCGCAACACAAGCGAGGTCACGGGAAAAAAAAAGTAAATATTCGGAAAATGACCTCCACCCTGGAGGGCGGTGAGACGTGGGGGGGTTAATAGATTTGGAGTTTTGGATTTCGCAGAAATACCAACGCAGATACACCAGTAGTCGCTGCTGGATCGAGTGGCTGCTATACCGGGGTAAATAGATTTACATTCAAACAAACCCAAATAACCAAACAAACCCAAACAACCAAACTAAGCCAAACAATCGAGTACAACGTAATCCGATAAAAAAATGTTTGGTTTTGTTTGGCTGTCTGAGTTTGTTTGAATGTTCGGGTTTGTTTGTTTGGTAAATCTATTAACCCCGGTATAGTAGACACCCGCTCCAACAGCGGCTATATATGAAACTGCGTTAAGGGGTCATTTCCTATAAAATCGTCCACCTCCCACCACCATCCAGGGTCGGGGTCATTTTCCGAATATTTACAAAAAAAAACTTTATATTTGTATTTTGCAACGACCGTGTCTAACGATGGTCAACGAGAGGAGAGAAGCACGTTTTCTTCTTTCTTTTTCTTTTCCTCCACGACCCACGTTTTTTACCATCGGGAAAATTTTCCCGAGCGAGAAACCAATTCGGGAAAAATCGCGAATACACATTGGTTTCTATTCTTTTGTACTTTTTATCGCGTCTCCGTCGTAAAGATTTTAATTTTCGTGTACGCTACTGGACGTTTCTCTTTACACGCCTCCTACACTCATACACGTATATTCACGCTCACAGTTTCATCTCCGCTCATAAAAAAATAAGTATGGTAAAACGCGCGGTCATCTCCGACTTCATTGTCAAACTCTCTCCGAGCAAAAGGAAGAAGAAAAGAAAATGAATAAAAGGATTTCTCTTTTCCTGTACATTGTGTATATGTGTACATACAACCTTAAGTGATAAAAAAAAGTGTATGACTAACAAGAAGTAACCATTTCTCGAATGTACAAAAAAAAAAACAAAAAGAAGAAGAAGAAGGAGAACAGGAAGAATCATTCGTTTTCATCCCACACACGCTTCTTCGTTTCTATCGTGTTCTTTTTTTTCTTCGAATATCTAAATTATAAATAATATATTGTATCTACTTTAGTTGAGATTTTGCGATTAAAATAGAGGAAACAAGGAGGGGGCGAGAGAAGACAAATTTGAAGGTCGTTTGAAGGACGACAAAATCTTCGGCTTCGATTTTTCTCATATCGACGAGTTTTTCCATTTCTCTTATTGACAACAATCATTGTAAATCTTGAGACTCGACGCTTAACCCTTTGCCGGACCAAGCTCACGAGAAGTATCGGTGAGCGTGGAGAGAGGGACTAACAAATGAATGCGCTGGACAGCACTGTGTGCAACTGTGGTCGTGTGTTCGTGCGTGCGTGGAGGGCCGTATTTGCCGCGCTGCGTTCGTTTTGATACGAAGCGCCTAAAATTTTTTAACTACACCAAGACGCACGGCCCTGAGCGCACCATCCCCATTCTTGCCGCTCAGCGCCTAGCTGTTGAGTGGGGACTCTCGACATTTCGCGCAAAGGGTTAATCGTTGGTCCCCGCGTTGCGTTCGCCGAGGGTTGCAACAAGGAGGCCCCTCGGTGCAAAAGAAAGCGTGAAATACAAAATCAACCCACATTGTCGTTGGCAATTTTTCATTTCACTTTTTCCTTTAGCTTCCTTCGTTTTTTTTTACATTAATTCTAGGGTTTTTATAAGTGAGAAAGGGCCCTTTTCAATTTTTCATTTATCCGATGAGGAAAGGTACGCCCGACGAATAGGAACCACACACTCGCTATGACAGAAACAAAAATAAAATAAAAAGAAATGAAACGAAGAGAACAAGTAATGCTGCCGCCCAGGGACGCGTTTTTTCCCATTTCTCTTTCGTTTTCATCGTTGTTTTTTTTTCTTTTTTCATTTTTTTTAAAGTGAGAAAGTATAGAAGAATGTTTGCGTGATGAGAGCGTGCGGATTTTTGTGTGTGCTGTACAGAGAGAGAGAAAGCGTAATAGAGAGAGTTGTCGAGCTCTCGCATGGCGGAGAGTCCTGGACAGCGGCTCTTCTTTTTTTTTCCTTTCTTTTTTCTTCTTTGTATATATTTGTACAAACGGAAATCGGCAGGACGAAAGATTTAGGATATGTCGTTTAAATTTGTAAGCGTGTACGTATGTATGTATGTGTGTAGAGGATCGAGGACGCAATCGCGATTTCACGAAAGTTACGCGATTTTTTTTCACTTGGCGATCTTGATCCGAGAGTGGAGACGTTTTTTTTATCGCGCTATGTCGACACGCTAAACGATAGACATTGAGAGAGGCAAGAAAGCGAGAGCGAGAGGTTGAAAGATTAAGAGAGTATGAATCGAGCAGATTAAAAATATAAAACTTTTTCGCATCGTATAATCCAAAAAAACATATGTACACCAATATTTCAGAAAAGAACGATGAAGAGAACGACGAGACGATGGACAATCGGAGTACAACCAACGATGCCGCGAATTATTATTATGAAACGACGCTGACAATGATATCGTACTTTTGATGACGAAAAAAAGACAAAAGAAAAACATGAAGAGAAAAGACCACTGTAGTTGCCCTCGGAAATCCATTCTCGTCTCTTCGTTTCTTCATCGGTAGTTCCTATCCCCCGTGGACTCCGCATTGCCCACGAAAATTACTACGCAAGAGTCATATCGACGATCAACGAGGAAATAACGATGGCCGCAATACACGTTTTCTTTCGTTACTCTATTTTTGCATTTTTCTTTCCCCGCAACTTAAACTAGAGCGGATGCTCCAATTTCTTTCGTGTCTTTTAACTCCAACGAGAATTCATAGATCGAATTTTTAATTGGCAAGCTCGATTTGCGTAATTGGTTATTTTCTAATGTTACTCACGACGGAGAACGTGCGTTGTATTCGAGAAAAAAAATCGTTTTCCATCGATCAGGTTAACGTAATTTGGTTTCTTTAAACGTTCCGTTATACTTAACGTGCTATCAAAATTATGCAATTGAAAATCGAAAAAAAATCGGAAAATTGTATTATCATCCTACTTTCAAATCATCTAATTGTTTTTTTTTCTTTAATGAAAATACAAATAAAAATTCGCTGCGGAAAAAGGAGATACGTAGGCGCGATTTTGGTTTTCTTCTGTGTATGACTCTTGTACCGTGCATACGAAAAAATACCACATATACATACACCCACACACACACACATACAGACACATTCATCAATATACAAAAAATGAAAAACAATTAAAAACTCGAGAGTAGCCAATTTGTAGTAGTCGGATAACGACGAAAGCAAAATAAGAAAAGGAAAACAGGAGGAAAAGAAAAATATTAATAACGACGCAAAATCATAACGTAAAGTGAAACATTTTCTAGTGTACCATAACTTGAGAAAAACGAAGTAAAAGTCGTGTAACATTTTACTGTTTATCGTATGTATGCAAAAATGCAGAAAAAAAAGCAAAAATATATGTGTTGATGTGTAACCAACTACGAGTTGTTTCATGAATTTATCGCGACCACCACCTTCCATCAATGTCTTCATTACGATCTTGCCAAAAACGTCTATATAATTGTTATTATTGACGAATTTTTTTCAGTCCGTATCCTCGTCGCAAAATACTGCTGATACGAACATGCAAATGATTCGAGTCGACAGTCGGCTTTTGTCAGCTCGATACGAGATGATAACGGCCAACCATCCCTGCATCGATGTACACGGAACAAATGGCAGTGCTGAAGACTCGAATGAGGAAAAAAAATCAATGGCCGGGTGGGGTTGGTTGAATCGCGCGAGGGGGAAAGAGTAGAATACAAAGAACCGCGGAGGGATGAGCAAACGAGAAACGTGCGCGTAATATTGATCCGTTGGGTCCAGACACAGCTCTCGTATACCGAACGCTCGAGTTACTTCTTTATATCACCAAACTGTTCGGCACTTAAAGGGAACATACGAACATTCGACATACGCCCATACATCGAATCAATCAAAACGAAATTCGATTCATTTTCAAATGTTTATTTTTTCATAGTTACACGTCGGAGGAAAGCAATAAACGAAATTGCACTACGATTTATTCTTGAAACTAATTGATTCTCGTTATCACTATTCATTCATAATCGTACAACGAACATGGAGCTATGAAAATAGAATCGTGTTTAGCTTTGAAAGCGCTTTGTCTGACTCAATATGAACCAACCCGCTTTCGAATGAATAATATCACCTGACATCTTTCGCTGAAATATTCAGACGCGAATTGAATTCTTTCATCATTAATTATAATTGATCAATGAAAGCATCGTTCATGAATTCAGTCGTATTTGGGGAGACAAATATTTCCAGAGCGCCTTTGAATTTCCAATGAATAATTATCGTTTCGCCAGTGCCCCAATGTCTCCTCTTATCGTATTGCAAGTACCTCTCCTCTTTAAGGGTCAATACACCCAACCACGTTCGCAGCCTTGCTGCTGTTATCAAACAAAATAATTGTTTTTTCGGAAGCTCTGTACTTTGTATCAAATATCTCTTTTTTTATCATTAAAACGATACTGGTGTCGTTATTTCGAAGCCAAATTCATTTTTTCTGCCCGCCAATTATATTGCAGTCTCGTGTAGTGTATTGAAATGTTCGAAATTTCCACAAACGAATAAACAAGCTGATGGATCATTTTTATCGCGAACTTTCGTTATTTATCACGTTATTTTTCCTAACATTGAAAATGCAGAAAATAATCTCCATCTTCGTTCGGTACTCTGTTGCATCAGCTTTAATCGTGCCATGAAATTTTCTTGTAGCTTTATTATTTCGACGAACAATAAAATTACTAGTCCGAGAATAATTTAATATGATTCAACATATGAAATTGTTTTTCCGATATTGTATCAAGGTGGCACGATAGATTTTGAAAAAAAGCCTGACACCGGGGACTCCAGCTACGTACGTTCCCTTTAAGAATCGATAACAGGTCTCGCAACGGTGTGACTAGTCAGAGTGACGTAACCGCGGAACGAAACGGCAATGGAGACTAGAATTTTATTCTCGAGCCGAACAACCTAATGGCCGGATTTGCAGATCGATCTATCTTTCCATCAAACGTGCCGACGATCTTTTACCTCGCAGTTACAATCCCGCAAAACGCTTTTATACATTGCGTGAAGAGCAAAGAAATGAAAACGTAATATTCGTTGCTTTCGCACGGGCAAGTTTTTTTTTGTTATCGAGAAACGTTACCTGACGATATATATATCCAGACCGGACCGTAGCGAAGCTGAAAAAATAACCGGGACAAGCATATTTTTCGGAACTATTCTTGCAGACGATAAATATTTATCAATGTCTTAAGCATCGTATGTCATAGTTAAAACGAAATGTGGAATTCCCGAGTATCGAAAAAAATGGCTTACTAAATTTTTATTCACATTCAATTGCGAGTTTTGCGTCTATTTTTTTCGTATTTGTCTGATAGACTTATCAATTCAGGAACAAATTAACATTTATGAAATAAATGTTTTTCACTTGCAGTGGAATTAGATCAGAGTCGCAACCGGAAGCGAGGAAGCTCTTGATGCCCGGCGGAAAGCTTCGATCGGGTTGTACTACGCGACATAGCGCAGCTGACAGGCAAACGACCGGCCCGGGTAAACGTGAGGTCGTTTCTCACGTGCGAACCCGCTCGTTGGATCGATCGACGCCACGAGTTCGTAGGACTGACAATCCTCGTTTACCTTCGAAGAGCCGAGGTCTCGTCGAAAACATCGATGACCACTTGCCGGTATATTTTTTTTTCGACAAATAGACACAACTTGTTGCGTGCTCTTTCCTTTCCTTATTGATACTTTACCACGAGACGATCAGTGTTTTATTAGAATGTTATTTTGTAATTTGTCTACAGCGATCGCTAAATTGACGAGCTCGTGAGAAATGCGAAAAGAGAATGTTGTTTTGACTCTGTTATTACTTGATAAATATTATTATTTTAAGCGATTCATAAAATTGATTTTTACTCGTCGGACTGTTCTTTTTATTTATTGTCATTAATTTATCATCAATTTAATAAAATTAATTGTCATAAATTCGTTGAAAAACGTTATTCGTTCTAATTACGAAGCAAGTCTATTAAAAGTCTAAATAACTTGGTTTTAGAAACAGTTAATAATTATTTGTAAGAATTAATTATTTATACGGATCTTATGATGATTTATAAGATTTACTTTCAAATAAATCATTATTCGGTGAACAATGCTTTATTTATAAGACTGTGGAAGAAATGATTATTACATTATTTTTTTTTATATATTTGTGAAATGCTGATTTAATATTTCGAAAATTTAGCGAAAAACGAGAAAACAGGTGCCGATCAAACTCCCGGATACTCCTCTCTACAGTCCGGAAACTCTGGACGCGTTGGATAAGGCCGAGAAATTAATCAGAGAAGCCCAGAAGCGAATTCTCGAAGCAAGTTATGACGTTAATTCCAGTTCCGAGCGTGAATTATCCGACGGGTAAACAGCACTTTTTTATACATCGAACAACTTATACTTTATCATGAATTAAATTTAATTAATCGCTTGAGACTTTCGTTTCCTTTAAAACAAATTATTCACTCGATCTTGCTTTCTCGTATCTCGGGGGATCATTGTTTTTGAGAAAAAAATGATGGAATATTTTCTAGTTTTTATTTTAAAACGAAGATTATGAAACTTTCATACGAAGTTTTTTCAGCTTTATTCATGCATGCCAAATTGTCCAAAATATGCTCTTCCGTGTTTGTTTTCAAATTTCAAATATGATTACTTTTTTAATACAAAAACAGCATATCATACACATTATTTCGCTCGAAAATCTTCCTCTACGAGATAGCAAATTCTGAAATTCTGAAAATTGTTTTTCGTGAAAAAAAAGAAGGACAAACGATGAAAAATTTCCAAGCAAATCATTAATTGCCAATAATTAAATTTTTGAGTTACAGATTTTCCAGAATTGGAAAAGCGCGGGAGGACGAGGAGGGATTATACATTCGGGACATTGTTGCATCAAGATTCCACGAGGCGAACGAAACCGGGAGGATTTACACGAGAGTCTCGGCAAGGCGACCGTTCCAGCGATTACGCAGACCGGAAGTACGCCAGACACCGTACAGACCGATCGTAGAACACAGCGGTGGAATCTGCTGCGCGGGTTCAACGACCCCGTACCGCCAGAAAATAAAAAATAAAGAAGTTGAAATTCCGACTCGCGTGATCGCTGAAAAGTTCGAAAAGCGCGTACTTCCGGATCGCGAAGTTCATTCCAGGCAAGAAACGTCGAAGGATTTATCGCGAGCGATTGAAAAATCGACAACAACGAGGAAAGAACGGGACGAGAGTGAGACCGGAGAAGATCGAAATACAGGGAAAATTTGCTGCATCCAGCAAGGCCCTCGCGTTGATATCCGTAACGAATTGACCACGACGAATCTCGAAAAAATTGATATATCACCCGGGCTTTCCACACTTCCGGTTCAATGCAACAGCAAAACATACGAATTTCGTCACGAGACCTGCCACGACGAAATCATCGAAAGAGCCAACGCACCTACCGACCAACTTTCGACGATACGCGACGAAACGGAAGCGGATGAAAAATCGCGTGTTATAACGGGCGGAAATGAGGCAGCCGAGGTTTCGTCCTCGAACCGACGAGGGTCGAGCTCCGACCTCGTTGAAAATAAATCAGGTCAATCAATTGAATCGGAACGCATCGAAGGACGCGAGAATACGAGAATATCCTGCCGTGACGTACGAACCACGAGAGACAAGCTGGACGGCCAGAAAGAATCGTTCATCGACTTTCTGCAACGAGCGGCAACCAACGAGGATCCATTATTATTACCCAGCGAAAATTTTCGCCGCGATGATTCATCAGAGAACCGAGAAACGGGAAATATAGTCGGTATATTCGATCGTGCTGTGCAACAATTTTTTCGAGACTTTAGACGAGCCAATTTGGACCGGGACAGTTGTCCAGGAGAAATCGTTAGCGTTGATGCTAAATTGTCCACAGATCGTGTTGAAACGTCCGATGTTTCCATGGACAACGAACTTCCGGATAATGAAGGTCACGAGGATAATTGGGATCTCGAGGACCTGAATTTGGAACCCCTTGATCTTGGCAAACTGAACAGTGTGCTAAAGAAATTCGATGGCACTATGAATGAGGTTCTCCGCGGGGCGAAGCATCTTTCAGCGTTGATATCGGAGTATTCGATGAACGAAGGAAAAGCCGATCAGCCAAAACGTTACTCGGGTAACGCAGATTTAACTCAACTGGACAGAGACAAATTGTGCGCGGTGTCGAGTAAAGACACGTCGGTCAGTCGAACCAGTGAAGCGATCGAGCGACAGCGTACTAGAGAAGATTCATTAATCAATGGCCATTCCAATATTTCAACTATAACGAATATCGATGACCCGGCAATGTCTATTGGTGTTTTCGGTGGAATTTCTCTGCCCTCTCGATGCGAAGATGTCAAGAAGGATTCGAACAAATATTTCACAGCTCTTCCAAAATACTCGACACCGTTGAATAACGATTTGAAAATTGGCAAATCTTTCGCGAACAACGTCAATCGCACTTCCAACGACCTTTCCAAATTTTGCTACGGTTTTCATAAGTCGACCATTGATCGCGAGAAAAAATATCCGAGCAATCGTGATTCAGCGAAAGCCGACGAACTCAACCGGGATAAAACGTTTGATTATAAAGAACGCGGTGCCGTTTCGTCAGTCGCGACAAAAAGCGATTTCGAATCCGGGAAAAAAGTTATCCTCGGAGAAATCGAGAAAAAGTGTAATTTTCATTCTTTGTTCAATCGCGATCGTACGAGTCGCGATAAAATCAACGAGATTCACCAAACGGTCACATTTCCATTTTGCACGCCTCGTGAAAATCGTGACTCCGTGGCGAAATCTTTGATTCAGGATTCAACGATTAATCGACATTCCGATCGCTATAAAAATCCGTCGTTTGAGGCAAACGCAAATAGCGAGCACTCGACAAAAAAAAATTCCACCTTGAACTCCGTTGTCGCAAAAAGAGATATCGACTTATCTCAAAACCATCATACCGGAACTCAAAATGCGGGTTTTACTAGGACCCAGCTCTTAAATGATAAAACAGATGTGCGCGAACTGGAAAGTGCAAAATGTGTAGAGACAGAGAGAGTTGCCGGAGAATTGACTGCTCCGGTGACGTCTGATAACAATGTAAGAACCCCAACGATTCGTACGGCCTCCGCGGTCGTACAACCGCCAAAGAGTCATTCCGAGATTATTCATGAAGCCAAGAACGATTCGGCGGAAGAGAAAAGATCGGCGAACAAAACCGTGGCCTCCAGTTCGTCGACATCGTCTCTGAAGGATAGAACCTCGCTGGATGTATCGAGCGCTTATTCGGAGGATTTCGAGGACCCAACAGCGAGTGCGAAGATGAATAAAGCTGAAAAGACTATTAGCTCGGCGAAAGACCCGCCATCAAAATCGTTATCAAAAGAACCGGATATCAGGTCTAAGGATGACACAGAGACAAAAAAAAGTGAGGAGGCTGCAGAGGTCTCGCGATTGTCAGCTGCCGTTTCAAATAAATCCAAACCGGAAATTGATTATTTAGAGAAATCCGTTTCTGCTTCGACTGTCGAATCGAGTGAAAGAAGTAACGGTAGAAAGCTCAGCGATGATGGATGCAAATTGGAAAATGGTGATACTCGGAACGAATCCGCGGATCCGAATAAACGGGAAAGGGAAGAGACCAATCATTTGGAAACTGAGGGAAGTCCCGTACCGATCGAGTCCAGTGTCGTCGATCAGGAGATCGAAGCTACAAAAAAACGCTTAAATTCTTCGGACTCCGGGGAAAATGATAAAACGCGTGAACCGGCGGTCGAATTCCAGATGAAAAGAAACAATGAAAAGACGGAAGACTCGAAAATTCCGACGACTCCGAAAAGCGAGAAATCGTGCCAGAGTGGTGTATCAAACCGCGAAGAAATTGCAAATTTTAGAAGCACTTCGCTGATTCATTCTACTCCGAAAAAAATCATGAAAGATTCAACGGACACAAGCGAGAAATTACATTGGGCGAATCCCGATCCAATTTCCAGTGACGCCTCAAGGGTAATGCGAAACTCGTGATAAGAATTTTAAATGCTCCAGGCGAAACAAGCCCACTCACAATATCGCGAACGTGTATGTATGAATTTACTGATACCACCCCCACACGGTTTATGTTACAGGCAATCGACACGTGCGCGGAGAATTATTCGGAAGGTGAGCTCTACTTGCCGAGTTCCTACTCGTACTCTCTTGGAGAAATAAAAATTGCCAAGCCCGGTATATGCTATACAACTTTACGGCCTGCTGATCTCGGGTCGCCTCCCAAAACTGCCGACGGCAAAATCGGTCCGATCAATACCAATGAATCCGACGTAAGATAAATTATCAATAGAAATATAATACTTGGGAATCTTATAAAAGTACACGCTAATATTTGGAAAGGAACAAAATTTTGAAGTAGATCCACTGAAATTATCACTCCGGCACAAACTTATAGCTTGAAATTGTCATTTGTACATTAACGAAGTTTTGTACCATATTCTGTCAAACAATAATTATAATCAAAGAAATTAAGACCATTTATAATTAATTAGGAAAACTCATATGGGATCTGTGAACGTAAAAAGATCAATGATGTAGGTTTGTGGCTACCCAATCTATCTGAGAAAAAAACTAATTTTTTTTTATTGATAATGTTGGCTAGGACTTGACGGAACTTTTATTTTATCATTAAATTTGAATAATGAAAAAACATATTTGAATTTTTTTTTTCGTTCTTTCCACAAGAAATATCATCTTTATTGTTAATAGCTGATGAACGAAAAACATGTCAAGAGAACAAGCATCGGTCATGACTAAACTACGGTTACACTCAATAAATTTATTGAATTACAAGTTGATCTGTTAATTGTAGAATTATAAATCGTACGTACCATTGTAAAAAACATAACTCTGTAGAAAACACCATTGAAGAATTGCTAGCAGTTATATCATTCAAATCATGTTTCCTGTCACTCATGTGTGAGATCTATCTTTTCTATATCTGTTACTTCAAACTCAAAGTGACTTTTTAAAGTTCTCAAAACAGATCAACAAACAAAAACAAACTTTTTCCTTTCATAAATTGTGTTTGCGAATTTGCCAAGTTATTATTATTGTTCCGTGTCTCGATGTGTTAGTCAGGTTATTAAAATTAAAAGTTATTCGCGTAGACAAAAATACATTACCATAAGATATGGCAGACTGGTTCATCACTGACACATCCATTGGATAATTACAAAAGATTATTTATTTTTTTCAATGGCGGCTTTTGATTTTCTAGACAACACTGAGTCCTGGTGAGGTTCAAGAAACCGACATGGTATCTAATTGCAGTAAGTTAAATTAGAATTGAGATTAATATTAATTTTCATTTTTTTAAATTCAATCAAATTTCTTTCTTTCCATAGTTATTTAATTGTATAATCTTTTTTAGGTTCGTCAGGAATAGAAGCATCTCATCAAGAGGGCACAATCCACTCATAACCTCACATTAATACGTGATGTCTCACTAATGGAAATTTTTGTAATGGTCTAGCTAAGTTTGGCTTTAATTCAGCGAATAAATAAAGACTTTTTAAGACTTCTTCAACGTACATTTATTGAAAATTATAGGGTGGCATTATTTGCGTATAATACTTGAATTGGTCTCACACAATTAGCGGTTCCGATGCGAGTGACGGTCTTCATGCGTTATTATCTATGTAAAACACTATTACCGAATTCCCCTTTAGTGTAAACACTCCGAATAGTAAGTGGAATCGAGTAAAATAGGAAAAAAGAAAACACAAGTTGCTCGAAATATCATAACTATATATGAAAACATGGTACAGATAAAAAAAAGATGTACTTTAAAGTATCCAGGTGAACATAACCTCTCGAATATTCATATCGGTTATATTTTTAAAAAAGCTAGCATTAATCTTGGCGATTTTCTTTCAACTTCTGCATGGTTAACCTCTGAGACATCTATTTCCACATGTTGCAATTATCTCTGGCGCACTTGCCTTACATGATGCAGCGTCTTTGCTTTAATATTGCTCGTTGATATGTCATATCGCGTATTGTGAATTTTTCGATTGGTAGATTGGAGCGACTCTCCTTCACGCCGGCGTGTTACTTGTAGAGATCAACATTTTTGTTATTTAGTTTTCTCGTGCACACACGCGTTCAGCTATTATTTATTGACAGTAAAAAAAAAACCTCTGGAAAACTGGTCGGCCCTCAAGGTCACTCGTATACCGGAATCTACTATGTATCACATCCGTATGTATGTACATATATATATATATAGATATGCATTTTAATAAAAAAGCGTGATTGAACATAACCTTGCAAAGTGCACGGAAGCATGTAAGCCGTTAAATCCGTACCGCTTCGTTCGACTCGCAAATTAAATATCGAAGTTACGATAATGGCCGCAGTCACTTCGTTATGATTGTGTTTATCTTTGCTTATCGGTCGCGTACAAATGATGACAATTTGGCGATGACAATATAACTACGAAAAATGTGCGGTACATCGTTGTAACGTGCGAAAAACCGAGCGAGAAAATGAGCGAAAGAAGTGTCATTGGATATTGGATATCCGAGAAAAAAAGGCAAAAGTTTAATTGCAACGAGTTCCACAATGAATGCGCCAAGGAGGGTCTAATTCTAAAACAGGTATGTTTATCGGTTACTTTCATAGTTCTATACTGATTTTAAGCACGCATGTTTGTAATTGAAAATAACGAAGCTAAATAAAAATCATTAAGGTATAATGTTAAATATCTATAAACTGATGTTATGGGTCCAGAAAGCCAAATTGGGTTAACTGTATCACTGATGACGATACTCATCTTCGGCGGTCAGAAGTCGATAACAGTTCTTTTAAGTTTTGATAAACTTCAATTGAATAAACTAAGCAAGATACGCTGCTTTCTTACTTTTAATTTCAATCCACTTATCTACAATGATAAAACAAGTTAAATGTTTCAATGAATAGAAGAATGACAATAAATAGTTCTCGGATAGTTATTACAATATTTTGCAGGTGGACGTGAACCATAGTCTGGAATCTCAGGGACCATTCCATGTGTTCATTCACAAGCTTACCGATGTGCTGGCACATGCGGAGACTGGTGATCCTATCGTACGTGATATTTGCATTCCTAATCATAACATGATTGATGATAGTTTTTATTTAATTACTGAGAGCATTAAGATCTTTAGTTGTGTTTTTTTGGTCGTTAAAGGCAAGAACAGTGGTGACGAGAGTACAGGAATACATAAGCAGAAATTCGGAAATGATAGTGATAGATCCTATCGAGAATGTGAAAAATTTAAGCAACCGCTACAAGTCTTATGAAATAATACAGGCTGGATTTCACTCCAATGGTAACTAATGCTGAATAATTATATTTGAAATCGATCTGATACCTGTTATTATTAAATAGCTTTTCTTATTTTCAGATGTTTTTACACCCAAGTTCGTTGAATTGACTTCAATAAGCATAGCAGAAAACCTGTCGCGACTCAGAAGAGTCGGTATCACATTTCCTTTCATTTGCAAGCCACTTTTGGCTCATGGTTCTAGTGACGCGCATAAGGTAAATGGGATTATTTTTTAAAACTGATTTCCAAGCGTTTGATTATTCATGTATATTTGTTACAAAATGCTTTTGCATCACTTCTCGCACACTTAACATTTACGTCTCAAAAATCAACAACATTGTATCTTGATTCAATGCTTTGTCTTGCTCTCCTCTCCAGATGATGGTGATATTCAATGAGAAAGGCTTAAAGGACTGTCAACCACCTTGCGTTGCCCAAGATTTCGTAAATCACAGCGCGATATTGTACAAAGTGTTTAAAGTCGGGAATCATTTCCATGTCGTAGAACGTCCCAGCCTGAAGAATTTTTATGCGAACAATTGCGAATCGCTGGATACCCTTTTCTTTAGTTCGCACGACATATCGAAGAGCGGCTCGAACTCCGAATGGTCCGTTATATCTGCCGAAGATGAAGCATTGAGAGTTCAACCGGACCTTGCGACAATCGAGGCTATAGTTGCGAAAGTATCGCAAATGTTTGGTCTCTTTCTCGTCGGCGTTGACGTCGTCATCGAGAATCACACTGGAAGATACGCGATTATCGATGTCAATGTTTTTCCCGGTTACGACGGTTATCCCCAATTTTTCAAACATTTGGTGGAGAGTATCAAGAGATTGCTCATAGAGCAAAAAAAGGACATCCAAAATTCACGACCGTGCACTCTGAAAAAGTGCCTGAGCGACGATTTGGATTCGGGCTTTGAAAGCGACGAGAAGAAAAAGTGCAGCCTGTGAATACAGAAAAATTTGTAGGAAGAAATATTCAGTGTGTATCGAGTAATCGAAAAAAAATGCTCAGTTTTTTGACAGCGTTGTTCAGCGTAAGCTGTATACATTCCGCTAACCGGTAACATTGATGAAGCTTTTTGAAATCGTCTTAGCATAAACTTATACACGGTGATGAAGTTTATGGAACTTTAGAACTTAAGATTGAAATGACATATTTATTGTTTTGTCAACTGCAAGGTGATGTGAGGCGCTCAGCAACCCAACAGTTGTTCCGTTCTAATTCGCGTGTCATAATCGTAATTGTCAATCGTAAGTGAACTTCGAATGGTTTCACTTTCCATTGACAATTACGATGGTTTTACAAATGCGCAATGTCCTTATTCCAAAATTCGGTTTTTTCTATTATACTTTATCGGTACAAAAGTGGCTTCGATTTTATCGCGCAGCTTTAAAAAAAAATTACTGCCAGATTATATAACTATTTGCTACCATGGTTTTTGTGACTAATCGAACTAAAAAATCGACTTCTCAACGAAATGTAAACCGCCTGTTAACGGTAATAGGATGAACGGAAATTCCAAGCTGGTTGGGGTTTCGAGCAATTCCGCATATTTCCAGTCATTGATTAATGAGATAGAAATCTGAAGAATTATTTATCGTTCGATAAGGAGATCAATTGTAATCATATATAAATATCATCGCATCTAAGAATTTGGTGTCTACATCGAGACACATGTAAACTTTAACCGATTATATATCCGAAATCCTTCCGATTGTTGGAAGATCAATATACGATATGGTAGCCCGGCCCTTTACACTTCATACACTACCGCGACGTTGTTTTTCTCCTGTATGGGTGCGGTGACAAAAAAACTTTTTTTTTCATAATCATAAATAACTCCTTGTCTGTTGTCTGGAGCTTAGACCTAAGAAGCATCGGTGCTGTTCTCGATCTCATTCTCCCTCGGTGTCCTTGTGCTGGAGTGATCAGAAGAGAGAAATTAGTAGAATTATAGCAAGCTCAATTATGTTCGTTGCGTTCAATTATGAGGTTCTTTTATTGGTGAAATTTCCGTATCAGAATTCATGTGTCCAACATCCAAAAATGTACCTCTTCCGGGCGCGCGAAAGAGACAACCAATCGCATAATGCATTTTGAGTATCGCGATTCGCAGTACCGAAAAACAAAATAACGAGTTATCGATGATCGTTATAACGAGATCGAAACATTAATCTTCCTGTCAGAGTCTGCAGACTTTTGTATCTCCATATATACATACTAATATTTCTTATGAATAAACTGTACAAAATGTATCTAATAAACGTTGGTATCTTTGTACGCGTCGTTGCAGCTTTTCCCAACTTGTCTCGCATACCATCATGCTGCACTAATGCGAATTCTTTTTCAAACAGACGCACCCAAATTATTCGATGACATTTTTCGTTAAAAAAATTAACATGGTATATAGCTTCCAAATACTTATTTTGTTTCCACCAACACTGTACACTTCAGTCATCGAAATACTTTCATCGCAGTGTCGGTCATACTATTCCCATCGTTGTTTTCTTCCTATCCACAATCTCTGGATACACCGTTGACAACTTTTCTTTGTTGTCGATAACGAACCTCTAA
Organism: Ophioninae sp. A BG-2022a; assembly: GCA_030523105.1. NCBI lineage: Eukaryota > Metazoa > Arthropoda > Insecta > Hymenoptera > Ichneumonidae > Ophioninae sp. A BG-2022a. The sequence goes on along the minus strand of JAPYZI010000384.1, from coordinate 27,669 downwards.
TCTGCCAAGATGCTTTTTGTAAGGCAGAAGAAATGACTCAGTTATCAGCAATACTTTATTGGCAGGGTCAGTTTCAGAACGGGGTGTAAAATTCGTCCCGTATATTTAAAAAATGGTTTTCCTGCTGCTGAGAATCATAAAGTACGCAAGTTATTTATGTTCGTCGATAACGAACTTATAACGTGACGTTTTATTACAAACATTCTGATTACGCTATGGTAATAATTTCATATGTACATCTATGGTCCAATATTTTTTCTCTCTCTATATATATATATGTGTGTGTGTGTACTCGTGTATTAAATTTATATATATATACATATAGATACATGTATGTATATACACATACACGAATGGTCATTACATAATAGTTAATATGAATATACGAACATAACGTATGCTATTTGATCCTGCTCAATGAGATCTGACATAATTTCTCGCTCTAAGTAACGAACAAATTGCCCCTTTCATTATTCGTAACATCACGGAAGAAGCAATGCCGTGCACAAGGAAAAAAATAATTTTATAAACGCGCCGAATCATAAAATATGTGGGTATTCATCTCACCCTTGAGTCAATTGGGAGAGATTCACACCCATCATCAATGCAGAAAACGTTTGTGCCGTTTCGCACATCACGAGGTGTATCATCTGTGATAGGACAAAAGAGTGGCAGCCCAAAGAAGGCGTTGCCATATCCATTGTGGCACTCTACACGGTCGCAAGTTTGCCATTGCTCCGACCAAGCGACGCATCCAATCCCAAGCTCCGAAAAGTGGATGCATCCAATCCCATATTCGCCAAGGTGGATGTCCGCCATTGATGTAGAGAACATACGTGAAGCCATCTTCGCATCGTCCATCGATGTTGTAATAATACGGAAGAAAGCTGTGCAGTCTGAAGTGTCTTCTTTGGTAAAAAAGTATGGCCGGTGCGTTCCTCGACAAAACATGAAGAAATACAGCCTTGACAGTGGATCGTTCAGGCGCGGTAACGTGCGCCAATAGCTGGTCCAGAAGAAGCGAAGCTATGCCGTTTCTTCTATAGGAACGTCGTACTCCCAGACTTAATATATAACCAACGAGTGAATTTTTGGCTAGACTCGAACAGAGAATGCCACGATCCTCCTTGTTCAATTTCGCGTAAGGCTTTATCTCCGCCACTATAAGACCTATTATGACGCCACCAAAGACAGCCGCAAGAGCATAGAACCTCGACGAGCTTGTTATGTCTTCGTACCACACGTAAGGGTATTCTGGGGAGCGAACGATATGCATTACATATCCGAAAATTTTCACCTTCGCATCATGATCTCATTGATATTATTGTACTGATTATCATCGTTATGATAACTCACTTATAGGAAACCAATCTTCGCAGAGTTCCCGCACCTCCTCAAGATCTTCGGGGCACAGAAATCGTAGCTGAACCTCACCGAGTACGCAAAGCGGTACCGTTACCGGTTTCGTGTGATTTATTGTCGTCGTGGTGTCGTAATCATCGTGGGGATAACTATTGACGTTTGAACAGGCACTCGCGGAATTGTCAACGGAATCGACGAGCTCGCTTTTTTCGGACTCTGGCAGACTAAGGGCGTACCGGTTAAAGGAGACGGCCATAGCGCCACAATTCAGCTTGCTTTTTAATGATCATTTGTGACAGCTAGTTGTGCCGCCTTTTATTTTTATCAAGACTGAAAATACGAGCGCACTGTCCCTTTGCGGGTCGTTCGCCTATTACCGTAAACACATCACAGATCGCAGACATTTTGATGTGCAATAACCGACATCGTATATGCACTAGCGACACACACGCGTCCATCTACAATCTCATACGCCATGCCAGAGAAAATCGTTCGAGATACGACGAAGTTTCGCAGTTTCGTTCGAATAACCTTTTGGATTTTTTCAAGTATGGTATCCGAGCATGTATGGCTTTGTATCACTCCTTGTGAGTATTGAACTTACAATAACGTGAGACAATACTCGATAATGGAATCACCAAGTCATTTCCATGTTAAGAAAAATCTAGTACAGTGATAATTCATATCGTTGAATATTCCCAGCATTTTTCTAGTTTGTCGGAGATTTTCATGAGCGCGATGGAAATTATCGTGAATACAGGGTAACTGATCGACTCTTGACTGATGACGTTTGGACAACTTCGTAAATATTCTTTTTGAACGCTTGAGACCGATCTGAAAGTATCATTGGGACCGTGTGGCGGCACAACGAGACAAAGCTGCGCGTTTGATGCTGCGCACTTGATTCTGCGCACTAGAAAAAGAAGAACAAACAGCTGTTCAGTCGGGTGGCCTTGTTCCGGGATCACCACGATGTGCGAATAACGTAAATTGCAGCAGACTTCAGTGTATCATGGCGGCGAATAGGAGTGTCACTGTACTAGCTCCGAACGGGCGGCGACAAAATGTCAAAGTCACCCCGAATTCGACAATATCACAGGTAAATCAAGAAAATTAATCAAATCCGCATCGTTCTCACGAAACAGTTTCCGTTCCGGCATCTTATCAGAAATCTCCGTGACATTTGTAAATTTGCAAAAACCACACGATTTTTCCAATCGATTCGCATTTCCATTTCGTCATTGCGGTTCGTTTTGCAAACTCGTACGTGACTGCGAATACACACATGCTTATCTAGTTTTATAACATCTAAACTTGCTGCACAGGTGTTGGAGGAAGTCTGCCGTAAACAAGGATATAACCCCCAGCGCTATGATGTCAAGTCAGTATTTTGAAAATAACTTTTTGTCCAGTAAAGTGTATCTTTCATCCTTCAGGCACCGTTTCTACCTGCAATTAATCACTTGAATTCCAGACACCTGAATCAGGTATTAGACACAAACGCAATACTTCGCTTTACGGCATTGCCCAATAATGCGACCCTTGAAATGGTGCCATGCGCCAAAGAACGAGAGATATCGAATGTCACAATAGGTCTCCAATTGGAAAATGGCGAGAGGCTGATGGGAGATTTTCTGCCCGACACTTCGCTGTCTCAAATTTTAGAAAAAATGTGTCCAGATCCAGGATTGGAGAACGCTATATTGATTTACATGCATCAGGAGGTAAACGCACGGAGCCAGGGGATGAAAGAAATATAAACCTCTGTATATTCTCAAATGTATTGTTTATTTTATAGGTTTATGGGAAGGAGACATTGGAATCAACGACACTGAAGACATTAGGTCTCACCAGTGGCAGAGCAATGCTACGTCTAATGCACAGAAATCCTGAAACGTTAAAGTCTCAGGCCCATGTTTATCGTCCAGCAGCACCGAAGCCACAGCCGAAAGATAGCAAGAAGACTGGAAAGAATGATTCCATAGCGAAAAAGGCCTCGTCGACAATGCAAAATTACCTCAGTAAAGCGATGGCCGATCCCCTCGCATTGTTGAAAAATGAGAAATCGAAATTCAAAAATGTGGGACCTGGCCATGTGATCGGTAGAAAACCCGATGGGACGGAGAATACGAAAGAGGCAGTAAGAGAACCAACGCACGAGAGCGAAGCGACGACTCCAAAGGACGAGAAAATACCGAAAAAGGAGAACACTGGTCGGAAGAGCAGTGATGCTCCTGTGGCGGAGAAAATGGAATTCGTGAGCATTTGCCAAAGAAAAATGAATATTACGTTTTATTTGATGGAGAAAGTCTTGTAGATTACGAACGGGGTTATCACGGTTTGTTTACAGTTGGGAGAAAGAAACGCTTTGTTGTTCAATCAAGCGGGAGCTAAAGCTCTTCCGCACGAGGATTTGCCAGAAAATTTCTTCGACTTAACCGTCGAGGACGCGAAGGCTTTGGTGCGCGATGCGAAACGTCAACGAGAGGAACTCGAGGAAGCGCCGCTCACGACTGCGGCTCAACGTGAACTTGAAAGCAACAAAACGACTCTGAATAAACTTCACAAATATCGACGTGCCGTTATTAGAATCCAATTTCCGAATCAGTTGGTGTTGCAAGGATTATTCGGGCCATTGGAGACCGTCGAAGCCCTTAACGACTTTGTCAAAGGATATTTGGAGACTCCGGATAAAGAATTCGTTCTGTGTAAGCGACAATGAGACCACAAGCTTTTCAAAAAAATTCTTTATTCTCCACAAAGAAAGCATTTCGCATACGATATCTTTGGTTCGTAGATACGACACCACCGAGAAAAGATCTTGTTCGCCATAAACGTTTGATCGACGAACATCTCGTGCCTTCCGCAATCGTTTATTATTCGGGCCAATCTGATCTAAAGCCGGAACTGAAGTCGAAGCTGACTGATCCCCGCGCCGCCGGTGTCGAAGCTATCAAATCTAGGTAACTGTACGACATAGGTAATGCATAGGAATCGTATAGGCCGGATGCAGGTTTTCTCCAGAGATTCTCCCAAGTGGAATTTCATTCTGCGTGAAAATTATACGCGATTACATTCTTCATTTTCGCTCAGCGAAATTTTTTTTTGCATTTCGGTGTCGTGGTAAGGTTTTCGCGAAAGAAAAATGATATCTTCCTTCCAGAATTGCTATGACGCGTGATTCTACTGAAGATTCCAACACTGATGACACGTCCGAATCTGTCAGTACCGCGAGTACGTCGGGAATCAAAGAGGAACGAAGAACCGTCGATCCCGTACCAGGCTCAAGCAGAAGCGGTTCGGCAAGTCAGTCCGAGGCATTGAATCAGGCACCCAAATGGTTCAAGCGCTTTTTGTAAACCAACCGCCCTTGCAATAGAACGCACTGGGGCAGCGCAATCCATCGCTCTTGTCATCGGCACGGAACGCAAAATGATGGAAAACCAAAATGAACTGTCGAGAATGCCGAAAAATTTTACTTTTTTGGTGCGGTTTAATCGCGAAAACAGAAATATTTCAGAGACGCAAAAGAGCCAGGTGCGACTCGGTTACGCCCGTCTAATCTCCGACTTATATTTATTTCAATTGTTGTTATTTACAGAACAAAATAAAAGTACGCATTCAATTACAAATCATGTAAAAAAAATATGAAAAACAAACTGAAAAAATAAAACTATACAACGGTTCTCTGACGATTTGAGTCTTACATTAAGTCGATAGCAAGGTTGCTTAAGGGGACGTTATCGTCAAGTGTGTGAGCAAGCTGGTTTTCGTTCGTGGGTCACCCGAGGGATATCACGAAAAACTTTCGAGTTTCGTTATGTGCGGAAGATCAATTGTTAAGTACTATGCGCTAACATTCCATGCTTATGATATGATTCGATTTTTTTCACGCTCTGTACCATCAAGGATTCTCTACGATGCTTCAAGCCCTCTTTCGTCGTTTTTAAAATGCTTACACCTGGACGCAAGCTTTGGCGGTGTAAAATGGCTTTCTTTTTAGCGTTACGCATTGTGCAACGGGAGGGAGACTTGATAGTCTTCGCGTATAAATAGCCTTTTCAGTACGACCTCGAAAATGTGACAAAAGCGATGGTTCGCAGCGATATTAGCTTTGTAAATCTGGAGGCACGCAATTGGTCGGTGATTGAAGCTGCAAGTGCATGAGTCTTCGTACAGGACCGCCAATTATGTTACCGACCGGACCAGCGCCACCTTCTTCCTCTTGTGCGCTTTCTATGAGATTCGCTTCGATCGGATCATTGCAATTATTTTGGACCGGAGGTTCGCCCTTTTCCATTTTCATTTGTAGCTCAGAACCGAGCAGACGCATATACTTGTCCATTTCACCACCTCTATCGTCGTCATCGCCGCCCAAGGAGCCTTCCGAGCTACCGTCAAATTCACCGTCACCACCGGGAACGACAAGATCCAATATATCCCGCAAAGTAGTATCAAATACATCCGTGTCGAAGTCTATGCGACCGCCATCCTCGTGATCGTGCTTTGCATCATCGTCGCCAGATTGTTCTCTAAAAGAGAAAAGGATAATTTTCTTGTTGTTCAGTCAATTGACAAAATACTACTGCTCTTTTATCACCCTCAATTCACATACCCAAGAAATTGAACACCATCGACGCCGCTCGATTGATTTAGAAAAGCTTGCACCTTTTCCCTGAGCCCTACCGATTGATTGGGTTCAGATTTTTTGTCACCTAAATTCCAATGCTGTCCTAGCATGGCTTCCAACTGCGCGGGGTCAACGTTTAACCAGCTGTCGTTGTCCGGAGGACTCAAGGACGCTTCATCTTGGGCTTTAATTGAAACACAAAGAAAAAGCGACAAGCTTTATCTATCGTAGATAGAATTTCTCGGCTGTCCCGTTTGAAGAATCCCAATTCCCGAAAGGAAATGAAACATCAATTGGGGGAGGGGGAGGGGGACGAAATTACCGTGCATTTCAAAATCATTCGTTTGGACGTTTTGCCATGCTTTGAGAATTCTCTCTGCCTCGCTTGTGTCATTATCATGCCTGTGTTTCGGCGGACCAAGCTGTGACACGAAATACTCTTTAGCAACGGATAAAAGTTTTTCTCGCTCTTGACTGCCCTCAAGAAGGTTTTTGAAATATCCACTCAGTTCGAGACGTCGTATGAAAGTTGTCCAAGCTTGCTCGTTGATACGCGGTTTTTCCTCGCCGTTCGCTTCAACCCCTTTGCGTCTGCGTTCTTCATTCGCTTTTGCGACTAACATTTCCAGACCGCAAGCTATTTTTATTCCCAACAAGTGGGCACTGTATTTTGGACTATTGGTTGGCGGGAAGTTCCATCCAGTTCGCGGATCCCCTGTGTAACGGCAATGCGTTGCCATTGCGTAGAGACACCTGGTCATTTTAACGTTAACCATTGTACGTTGTTCGGGCGGAAAATACCTCATGGCTCGGCAGACCTGAACAGCAACACAAATTTGCTGGAATGTTTTCAGGATAATTGCAAACACCTTGGCATTACATTCCAAGTTATGAATGGGGGAAGGGGGAAAGTGAGTAACGGGACAGGTAAATGGCGACAAAATGTAAACGGACAGCTTTGGTGAACCAAAATTGAGATAACTTTGTGAGTTTCAATGAAAACTAATGTGTTATCCACAATACAATGCAATATAGATGAGAGGAACAATGATGGTGATGCATATAATCAAAGTTTAATTAATAGCGTTAACCTTTCGTTCCAGAGGATCAGAATTGACTATACATCTAATTGTACAGGCTATCAATCCTGGCTCTTGGGCAAGTATGGAAGCGGCCTTTTCAGGAAGGAAAGCTCGTGCCTTGTGTTTCCTCTTTTGTATCTCATCAGGATAAATAGAAATACGCTTCTTCAAGGCTGCTTGTACTTTATCAGACATGACGGATATGTGTGGCTTTTCAGTAACGCTTCTTAGCAGGTCTGGCAATGTTTTGCCACGTACTACTCTGTCATGAACAACATGAATCTCGCCATTCCGAATGAAAACTCGATCCTGGCATGCTTCGGGAGTGGCCCATGGTGGCAAAAAATCTGCGGCTTCTATCAGGAGAAACTCTCCATCTCCGTCTACCAGCCTTGCTACGAGTCCCTCGAATGTTTCGGTCAGTTTAAATATCAAAAATACAACAAACCACTCATCCCCAATGTCTTCGTCAAAGCGCAGCGTAGAATGGATATGCGGTACTACGGCGCGGTCTAAAAATTGAAACGATGTAACGATAGATGTTGGTTGGATAGATGAGCTAATGAACATTGCGAAAACTGAAAACACTAACCATCCGCGATTGATGAACCTTCCAGAACTTTGTCCAACAAAAGGGCCTGTTTCGTCCTGGGCCGGAATACGAGAGAATCTCTGTGCCAAATGTAGTCGCTTGTGTACTTGTCAATAACCTGAACGAACTTACTAACCTCATCAGTGAGTAAGGTTTCGGTGACTTGTTCGGGGTTAGATGTGAAACAAAACTCTGGATATAAAAAACACTCGATGACATCGTCCTGTCGGGCCTCTCGTAATTGACCCGTCGTCGCCATAAGTAATTAATTTTATTTAATTTACACGATATAAGATTTTTGTTCAAGCACTAACGTTTATTGGTTCTTTCCGTGTGCAGTCCTACCCTACCATAACCGACGCCCTGCTACATTCCGTTCACTAAATTTCATACATATATATTCTATCCCATTTCAGCATTTGGGCCATGCGGAGTGAATAGGAGAGTTCGAAACACCCATGGGACGACAGTCAACCAGTGTAGATGAAAAACGCGAATGACAATGATGGCGCGGCGATCGTGCTGACCCTATAAATATAGTAATAGTTTGACGAGATTCTAACCTCACACACACCAAACCAGCTTTAGTTAGGTTAAATTCACTCTGAATATTCCGCGCGCGTTTCTAGTTGTCCGTTTTGGAATAGACGTTTTGAGATACCGCTAGGGATTCATAAATTCCACACACATGACTCGCGCGTTTTAATATTTTCGAAAACGCGTAACTTGAACGCATACGAAACGTCTCATCTGAACATAGCCTTAACCTCATTAAGATGTCTTTAAATTAAGTGGACAGCTTGTATCATAATTAATCCTTTGATATGTCAAGAGACAACAAAAAATTAAGAATAGTAGCTGCGAAGATTTTAAAATAGATTAAATGTTTTGTATTATAAGGATTATCTGATTATCGTATAATTGAATATAATTTGCAAATTATTGTATAAAAATGAAAGGAAAGATTTCATTTTTTATTGAGAAATTAATCATATCTGCATCTTCAAGGTCTGTAAGGCTCGTTGTACATTGTAACGGGTGAATATCCACTCGACTCAAACAGAACATATTGAAACATTTAAGGCGATGTTCTCACATGTGGCCCTCCCACTGAGCGGTGATGAGTGCGAGCGAGATAGCGGTATTGTAGATGGCCAATGATTTTTGAAACGGTTGATAATTTGGGAAAACGTAGAATCATTCCCTGCGGACTCGACGGTTAACTTTTCTTTTGTCCAAAATATACTCCGTGGTGGACAGAAATGTGCAGCAGCATTTTTACCGACCGGACGGTTGAGGGGTGGGAGTATGGTATCGCCTATAACGCGCCTGGCGTAGGGAAAATCTGAGCAGTAGGATTTTTAGTGACTTTTATCGGGCCTGCAATCTTCCATGGCCCATCCCTAACCCTGCCCATTTGACCACACACACACACTAGTCGTACGTATCGTACGTGATGTGTCCGATGTGTCATATTTCACGTGTTCAATTCCGCCGAGGTTGAAACACCGGAAAACACAAATAACCTTCGAAATTTCTACGGGGCTCGTCGCACCACAGGCGTGTTTGGTGTCAACCGGCTTGTTTTTGTTTTTCCTTTTTTTTCGAAATGGTGAGTACGCGAATGGCACCCGGCAAACTCGAAATAGGTTACGAATTCGCCGTGTTGTCGTATTTCTTTTTGCTTCCTCGTCGCTTATTTTTCGATCGCCCGTTTCTGAAGTGAAATTAAATTCGTCATTTCCTTTGTCCACCACAGTCCGGCTCACTGAAGCCTTATCTGACGGCCGTGAGGCACACCCTTACGGCTGCTCTGTGCCTGGAGAATTTCTCTTCGCAGATCATCGAGAGACACAACAAGCCAGAAATAGAAGTTCGTATGAGCAAAGAACTATTGCTTACCCCAGTTGTGATAAGTCGCAACGACAAGGAAAAAGTTCTAATCGAGACAAGCATAAACAGTATGCGTATAAGCATAGCCGTCAAACAGGTTGACGATCTCGAGAAAATACTCTGCCACAAATTCACTAGATTCATGATGATGAGAGCTGAAAATTTTACCATCCTGAGGCGCGTACCCATCAAGGGCTATGACATAAGCTTCCTCATAACTAACATCCATGTTGAACAAATGTACAAGCACAAAATAGTCGATTTTGTAATACATTTCATGGAGGAGATCGACAGGGAGATAAGTGAAATGAAGCTGTCGATGAACGCTAGGGCTCGTATTTGCGCGGAAGAATTTTTAAAGAGGGTAAGTCGGAACGTCCATTGGCGGACTGCACAGATTTTATTTTGACATTTTTATCAATAGCACAATTCTAATAGTTTTATGCAGCTAATCATTTTCTGGAAAATATCACTTCAGATAAGAAACAATTGGTGAGAAGGCACAGCAGAAAATGCAGAAATGCCATGGTGAACTGTAGTCGTTTATTGTTAATAAGTAGTCAAGTTGTCGCCATTATTGATGATCGCTTGGTATTTCCAAGGTAGACTTTCTACTAATTGCATAGCTTGATCTGGAAATAATCTAGATAATGGTGTTTGAATCTGCTTTATGATGTTTTCCACGATGATATGAACCCATATATACTTTTCTGAAAGACACTGTTAGCACTTAGACAACATACGTAAAAATTCGCAAGTTAAGTGAGTGTGGAAATTGTTAGGTTCTATCGAAAATTGTATCACAATATTTTGGTGAACGCTGTAACTTTTAAACACATATTTATTGTCATTGCATTTATTATATTTATAATATAACTATATTTATCGATGGTTAAATAAAAAATGTCGTATCAAATGTTTCGAGTGAAGGACAATTTCAACGGTTTTTCCTTCTGGTTATTCTCTGCTGGTGCCTGTAAAAAAATTGGTTGTTCGTAAAAAAGTAAAAATATTCGGTATTTTCATAAGAAATTTGGATATAAAATTGCTGCTCCGGTATGAACATAAAAACGAATATATTTTTGCTTAAAATTTCTAACTCGCCGATTAACCTCAAATATATTTGCCACTTACATTAATAAGTATTAATAAGTATATAAAAAAGCCATGTATTTTTTTCTGTCCACAGTTTTAAAGGTCAAAGCGATTGTACGAACTTACGAGAGGACTAGAGAACTCAATTCGATACCACTGAAGGAAATGTGTGACGAGGCGTCAAGGCAAGCGAGACTGTACAGAGGACGTTCACTTTAATCCCGCGTCTCCAACTGGCGTTTTCTCGCACGTATTTCCAACTGTACTACGGAAAAGTATCGGCAGAAGGGGCATGAAATAAATTGGAGTAACGTTGGTTGTCGTCTATCCAATGGACGATCAGTCGAGCGCATCGTAAAGGATACAGGCAATGAATTAATTAGCGCCGCACTTAACGAAGCGAGAAAAGTGAATGGGCGTTTCGTGGTGTTGAATTTTGCATCCTTGGAACAGAACGTATCTTTTTTTGTCAACTTTTTTCTTTCGTTTTTCGAGTTTTGTTGATATTCAAGATTTTTTTTAATCTTCCGTTGTAAATGTCCGTTTTTCGTGTCCCAAGTTCCATTAACTGAATCAAAATAAGCTGGGACATTAAAAACAAATTATTTTACGCGATAATTTAGTTTCGGAGATGCAAACTTCAACGATATACTTTTTCGTTATGTTGATTGGCGAAGAAAGGCTTTACAATTTGTCCCGGACACGCGCGCACAAGCATCCCAAAAGTTTCAAGTCGAACGGATTCTGACATTCGAGCGAATTTTTGTTCGATCGAATTAACGGCAGAGCGTATTTCAGATCTTCCATACTGCGTGGGTCTGTGTGTATTGTGCACGACTAAACACACACATACACACACACAAACGCGCGCGCGCGATTTTGTTTCAATGACCATTTTAGCCCCGACACGCATACTCACACGAACAGACTTTGTATTCGGGCGCGTAACGAAACTTGTAACAAACGCAATAAACTTGTGTAAAAAGTTCCAGTATACACGCGTCCGAGTCAACTAATGGCGGTTCAATTAAACGTCAATTATTACTTCTTTTTTAAATATTTATTTGCATGATGAATATGTCCGTTATAAGGAGCTTCGCAATTTCGAGGGTATCGTTCTTGTTACAGGATGACAGTTCGATGAAATCGTTTGTATTTTGCATCGTTCGGAAGTTACAAAAGTTCTTTTCGATTTCTTATCTTTATTATTATCATATAAGGTTTCAAAATTCAGTTTGTACTTTGTTGGATAAAAAGTGTAACAATTCATTATGTGCTTACTATGAATCAAATCTGTGAAAGAATTTTGGGAAATAGTAAACAGATAACGTGGCAACGATGCAAATTTCATCTTTATTGCCAGATTTTGCGGCTTGAAGTAACATTGTTCTTTTTAGTTTATATTCTTATGATAACCACTGTGACATTGCCTATTTTGGAGATGGTTGTGTTCGGTATGACACTGAACATTGGTCCCGTTATTAGCGCCTCATCTGTAATTTGACCCTGTTGAGGAGATATGCAAATCTACTGGAGGATTCTTTCTAGATTCTCAACGATAAGTTTTCCGCATCAACCCATCTATGTATACACGAAGAATGTATGATGGTGCGACTTGACGCATAAACACTGACCAATCTTCGATCGATCGTTAACTTTCACCGTTTTCCTATTGTATTATTTCATGCTTCGTTTTTTTCCTTCTCGAAAACTGCCAATAGCAATAACATTCATCAATAAAGAAGATTAATGTTGACGAATAGTGGTGCTCGTGACTATCTCACAATTACCGAATTATCGTAACAATCTGGAGCACCTTGGTATCAACATTACATCGATGGAGAAATGTAATCATCATTGCATTTCACTGAAGATGAAATTGTATGAAAGAGAATACCTTCGGCCAATACTTTTGACGGAGTCACCTTCCATCTTTGAGCCGTTTGTACACGGGTACAGGGACATTGACAAAAAATCGTGCTGCTGGCTTCAAGCATGAATTATGCAGATTCGAAAAAACAACTCAGTTTGCTGTCAACTGAAAGATAGCTGATCAATACTGAGCAAGGGGATTGCGGATGCCTCTGCGTCCTCTTCCAACCTTGATTAAACACAGTCTTAAACAAAAAGCTTACAATACTTGTTCATCGGGCGCTCACCAAAAATGATCCAAGTGACTGTAAATCCTCTTGGCATTGTTACGAACTTTGATAAAAAATGCTGCTTTCGGCGAGGTAGGGTAGTAAAAACAGGAATGCTGAATTGTTGACGGTTATATAATAGCATCCATACTCTTTCTTTGTTTGGTTTGGTTTGATTGCATTATGATCAAAAAGAACGTAACGTAAGTACAACAGAAAGAATTTTTAACCTACAAATAGCCCGAATGTCGTACATTACCATTTGTAGGTTACAAATACAGTGTGTTTAGTGCTGATGTGACATTCGCTCGGAGCCTACCATTTATCAGAATTCCTGCAAAATGGTGGCAACAGCGTCATGCACATTGCTTGCTTCCAGGCATCTTCGGTGTGGAACAGTAAATCTTTTTTCTAATACAATTTGTTCAGGAGCATGTTTTGGGTACAAACATGCTTGTACCCAAAACATGCTCCTGAAGCGAGTCTTTTCTGATCGTTCTTTTCGAACGTTCGGCTGTATCGATGGTCGACAGTTAACTGAGAATTCCTACACAAAGCATCTTGGTGGATAGACGTCGCTATCTGTTCCAGTTCGACAGTGCGCTTTGCCAGTTGTCAAGAAGAAATCGTAGCCGTACTCATTTTTGTCACACAAAAGTAGGGTAGATATCCAAAAAATTGAACCACCTCTTTTATTTCACCACTTCGCGACTGTTATTTTCTATCGAATCGTTATCTTGGTAATTATGATAATCATCCGTTTCATCGTCAATAATATCAACCGATTCGACAGCAATTCGAAAACCGATAATCGCGGTTGGTGCGTCCTTTATTTTGATACAAATAATGCCAGCTCGATTGTGTCACATTACTGCTGAAAATCGTGGCCAAAGTAAAAGCGAACGTACCTGTCTGGTGCCACGGAGTGTCATTTGCAAAACGTCCGATGCCATACCAATAAGTTGGAGTTTGCAGAGTTGCATCAGAGTAATATTTCATGAACAGGTTTTTTTAGCATTTCCATCGATAAACGATCCCCCGATCATTTGAAAAATTGTAGAAATCTACGATTTACGTGAACAACGCGCATTGCCAATTCGTCGTACACTTTTCACCTTTTTTTTCCCTCGAGCGCTACAAGCTCGTTCGTCGAGATAGGAGAGTGCAATAATTTTGTTTTCCTTTTTCTTTTCTTCGATCGTTATGCAGCAGAGCGCTCTCGCTCACCACGCAACGAACAGACTTCGAGATTGAAGCGCGCTCGTGCACAACGCGCATAAACGACGATGCAGTCGCGCTTGCTCGTACATGCGTCACGATGATGCATGTAACGCGTAGACGCATCAGCAACGCGGCGCTCTCTTCAAGGAGGCTCCAGAACGTTTCACCGGAGAATGTAAAAAAAACACTTCTTTCGCCAATGTGGACGTTTCTAACCTAACACTAATTTCCGTCAGGCGGGGTGCATCAGGTTTTCAAAATGTAATATATCGAGGTGTGCGGTGACAAATTCTGTTAGGTCACTGTCGGATTTTTTTTCCCGACCGATTTAGACACGCAAGCGCGTCTGTCAAAAAAATTGAGAGGAAACGGAAAGCGTACCGTGTTTTTCAAATGTTAAGAATTGAAGTAATATTGGCAAGATGGGCGAATATTGCAATGAAAATTGCGTACCCAAGCTTGGGTAAATGGCCAATTATAACCTCCCAAACTTTCGAACGGTTTTGTCCGCATCAAGCCTGTAGCAATTACAGAAAACAATCCGTTCGTGCGTGACAAAACTCAGCACTTTTGTGAGGTTATGTAGTTTACATGCGCAAATCCTCCGGCATACAAGATTGAAAGAACTCGTACCCTTCTTTACCCCTTGACGTACCCTTCTTTACCCGTTGACGCAATTCGCGATTTTCTACGAAACTCTCAAAAATAAGCATTGACATTTTGTTTTTCACATCGAGATATTCGTAAAAGCCCCGAACTTGAAGTTCTGTCGGATGTATCGGAGCTAAAAAAAAATGTTCGTGTCCTTCGAATGTTCCGTAATTCGTGAAAGACGCTTGAGTATCCTTCAGTGAGCCGGCTCGTCTTACACATACCGCGTCTAGAGAATCTTCTCCGATCTCCCGAGGAATCCATCACGTTCGCGCGAGTATTCGCTTCCTTTTTTTTCACATCGCGCCATCTGTGTGCGCGAATCCGAGGTACGAGAGGGTTTGAGTTCAGTGCGCTTCGAGAGATTCTCGTTGATCTACAAGCGCTCACTCGACTATGCAAAACAATTGGTCGTCCTTGTCATTGTCCGGGCACGCACAGAAGTTTTGAAACGTGCAACGATTACGGTAAAGTGACCAGTGCTGACTGTAGGAAGCAGCATGCGTAATGAAAACTTTTCGGTTTGCGAAAAAAGCGAAAAAAAAATAGAGTTCTTGTGGTTTGTTTTTTAATTCGAAGTACAGTTTTTTTCTACGACATACATGTGAATCTTGATTTATGACAGAGTCGTGTAAAAGGAAATGAAAAGAATATTTCGTTGAGGTGCAGTTAGGTACGACAACTACTGAATTAATGTATCGGTAGAGCTTCCTTCAACAACCGCCGACAAAAAGTACAAACATGGATTTTTCAAAACATATTTTTAACCTTTGATTTTACGTCACAAGTGGTAGAAAATGGCGGCCAACGTACAGTAAGTAGATATCGAAACGTTGTTTTATTTTTGACATACTATGCATCGAAGAGCCGATGTTCACCATCGGTAAACAGGGTTGTTTCAACGGTAGCTTTAATTCGCACAAATCTGAGGTAGGAAAAGAAACGCGCCGTCTCGTTTGAGCGTGAACGGCTGATTTTTTTTTCGGAATCCGTTAGTGGGTAGATTCGAACACTTGCTTGCAGGGAGATCCTTCTCCCAAGATGCTTTGCATAGAAAGCGTCAGTTCTCGTCCAATCACGGTCACGGATGAACGCGTATTGTCCGAGAAACACGTTTGAGACAGATTTGGGAGAAAAAATAATTATAAATACCGAAAACGTCTTTATCACTTAATAATAACACAGCGTCATGATTTATACGTTGTAGTATGTATATATATATATATATTTCAATGCTTCTTCCCAGATAGATTTCCAGTTTCGCCGTACACGCTCTTGCCAAACAGACTGTAAACAAGCTTAGGTTTATCTATCGGTCGAAACAAATCTGACGAAAAAATTTCATGACGTCAACGTTTGAAGATTCGTTTAGTGTTACGGGTGATCGAAAAGTACTCGAGCGGGATTTATATTTCACGAGATTTGCTTGAAACTGTTAACAATTATGAATTGAATGTAAATATTAACGGAATTCATTAAATACGTAATGGAATGAACCAATCAAGGTGCCGGAAGGTCTATTTTTGAAAAATATGACTCATTGGCATTTTTCCCCCTTTACGTTCAATTATAAATGAAACTTTTCATTTCCAATCGTATCTATCATTCAGCGTGGTAAGACCATTGACTTACTGATTCTAGACATTCGATTGGAAGATAACTGTACGTCTATCAATTTGACACTGTCTGATAATGTTTCGTTAAATTCTTAAGTGTCCTTCAGAAAATTTCTAGGTTTTTAATATTCTGTTCCGCCTTACAGACACCGGGTGTAACTTCCGCTTAACTGATATGCGATATTCCTTATTACTCATGTGCAAATTCCCATACATTTTCTTTCTTTTTTATAAGAACGAAAATATTCGCGCTGCTTGATGCGCCATCTGTCCGCAGTCGTTTGCACGAATACGATCCCGCGTTTTCTTTTTCGTCACGTTGAAACTCGGGGAAAAAAATCTAAAACCTAAGCGGTACGAATAACCGGAAATGTAATTGCATCTGTTGAGAACTGATATCACAGGCGAACAACAGGCTATTAAAACTTGTATGACATACTGTAATGTCTCCGCGCACAAAGTACGTTTCCTTTATTATCACCGAAAGTTTGTATGAGCTCCGGCTGCAAAACGTACATGATAAGAGCACTCGTTGTCCAATTTCGGTATTTACCCCGTGTCCGATTTTTATCCATTTTTGTGCTTTCGTGGGTTGCACGATCGTGGAAAATGTGGGAGGTTTAAGTGTTCGCTTTGCGCACGAATAAACAGTTGCGAGAATTATTTCATTTTTTACGAACGACTATTCTAGTAATCGGTAATACAGAGTAACCTCAACAATTCTCCAATTTCAACTCTGCGATTTCTGAATTACATTTTGAATATCTTTTTTTTTCAATTTGAAATTCGTTTTCTCATTGGCGATTGTTCTTTTTAGTTAAAAAATTGAGCGTGAATCTCTGAACGTCCGTTGTCTGAAAAATATGTCAAAAAATCTTCACTCGGGTGAAAGAAAGTTTGGGCTAATTTAGCGGATCGTGAAACACCCATTAGAGGCGCACGTGTAAATTTGTTTACATCCTACGCCGTGAAATTAGCGATTTTATACCTATACGGAGATCTTTGGAAAGGAACTTAGTCTGTATATAAAAAACGCAACATTTTCCGAAAAATTCTGATTTCTTTCCGAGCATAGTCACTTTTGAGGACGATACACTTTTTCTAGAAGTTCTCTAATTTTTTTAGCACGGGCAAAAAATATGATTTGTCGATTGTTGAATAGACCGTCGTGGCGGAGGTTTACTTCGTTATTTTTGTGACAAACTTAAACAAACTCTAAGAAATCCAAATCCAGACCCAAACGAACCGTAGAAAAATAACCAAACTCTAACCAATTCAAATAACCCCCAAAGAAATCCGAGAAACCCCAAAGAAACCCAAATATACCCTAACAAACGTCAAGCAAAACCAATCAAATTCAAAGAAACCCAAACCGCACTCCAATTAACTTAAACAAACCTGACAAACCCAAACAAATTTAGACAAACACAAACGAGCCCTAAAAAAACCAAACGAAATCCAATAAGCTCAAACAAATTCTAAAAAAGTAAAAAAAAAAATCCAAACAAATCCAACGAATCAGAACAAATCCAAAAAGGAACAAATCACTGATCGATCGCTTCGTTTCCGTTTTTCACTCTCCCAAAACCCGTAAAAACAAAACCGATTAATGGACACGATTGAAATTTGAACAGTAATCTTTTGAAATGTATACGACCAAAAGAAGATAACTCGTTTTCTCAAAAGCATTGTCATCGGTCGTCGAGTTCGTACTTTTTCAATCGAGCCTCGTATATAAAAATAAATGCATTTGGAACATGAACATCGAGGAGCAACTGTTTTCAGGGCCGTCCTCAAAACAGCCACTTGCCGAGAATCAACATTACCCAGTTACAAAACAACAAGCTTCCAAATATACTTTTCTCATGCACATGTATCAGCTGAACGCGTGCACTTATATACATATATATATAAACCAGATACGCATACATAGAAGTTGAATTTTGCCCCGCTGGGTAAAAGCTCGAGCTTGCGCTCGTTACGTTCGACTTTACGCCGACGCCGACGCCGCAAAACGGCTGATATACTCACGAGCGTGAGTCGGCGTAGTCTGGGACCTGGCGTCTCACGAACTGCAGCGAAAGAGAGAGAGAGAGAGCGAGAGCGAGAGGGAACGAGGGAGGGAGAGAGGTAAAGAGAGAGAGGAACGAGGTTGTGCAGCAACCGCGGGCGAGCAGCGGAGAATCATCACGACAGCCGTTCCGTCGTCATCGTCGTCTCCCTCGAAGATCGCCCCAATACAACCTCAAGAGACGTTACATCCGTGTTTCTCTATACATATACATCCGCATCCACCATATTCATGTATATATGCACATGTATACATCGATATACGTGTGTACGTGCGTGCGCGTGTTCAAAAGCGTGCAAATCGCGTTCGAGAAGAATATTCCTGATAGGAATACAAAGGCGAGACGAAGAGAACGTACCAAAAGTTGAGGATTATTATCGGGAAAAAGGAACTAGAAACGAGTCGTCATGAATTAAAAATACGGTATCGTATAACGGCGAAAATAAAAGAAGGGAATAAAAAGAAAGAAGGAGAAAAAAATAGAAACAAAAGAGAAAAAAACGAGAAGTAATCCGGGACTAATCACGAGTGACGAAGTGTGAGTTAAGTAGGATGCGTGTGCTTGGGCGCGGTGTGAAATCACCCAATAATAGAAAGATCAACGAGGTTACGATAATCGGTATTAACGAGTGTCACGCTGTTTGGATACGTTCGGACGATAGGGCCAATCAACAGAGCTGGAACAGTGACAGATCTGAGAATCGCGTTGATAACGATAACGATCATAGTAACGGCGCGACAAGGGGTTTGTTGGGGTTGAGGAGAACGTGCCACCACGAGGAACTCCTGGTGCCGAACAGGAACGAGAATAATCGCCCTCTTGTCGAGATTTCGACGTCAAAAGTGGCACGGAGTTTCGTCGCTGCTGTCATTGCGGAAACAAGCCAATCGGGGATCGCAAGGGCTTGGAATCCTCGGAGAAGTAATTCTAATTTTACATTGACGAGGAATATTCGGTGTGACAATTATTTGAACTTTGGTGATAATTCGTTTTATCCACGCTTTAATACGATCGACCAATCGAGCGGAGAAACCGTAAAATTGATGCATCGTATTTTGACTGCATAAAAACAAAAAGAAGAATAAAACGACGGGCGTCCGATAGAAGCACCGGTATATATTTGTGTATACAAACACGCGGTGGCGAAGCGACGCGCGGTCCCGCGCGTCCGCGAACACTTTTTTTACTTTTCCCTCCTTTCAAATATTTTATCCTCGTGTCCTTTGTTTTCCCTCATGCTCTTTCCGACCTTGTGGCTCGCGAAAACTTTCCTCGTATATTCTCGTATTTTTTCGATCGCTCGCCTCAAACCCGCGACGCTCGCGGGACATCTCTAAAAGAGGTACTTTGGAAAAACGGCATCAGCCTGGACCGAACAAGTCCCAGCAGATACTCATGTTCATCCCGGATACCCTGAGGAGCTGCATGGTGGAACCGGATGTCTCGACTTACCTGCAGGCCCCTTCCGTAGGACAGGTCAGTTTCTCTATTGTTATGACGGCAATTGTTAGAGTTATGGCGATTGCTACGATTACTATGTATAGCAATGAGTATGGTAGTAAAAATCTGTAGTGACAGCAGTGATTGTAGTACTGATAATCATAGCAACGTTCAAGTCCTCTTTTCAAAATAAAGTCAAATTCACATATTTTTTACGGCTGAAATTGGCTCCAACTTTCCAGAAGTCGAGTTTCTCCATTGAAGCTCCTCAAATTGAGGTAACCGAGACCGTGACTACCCTATCACGTAGTAAACACGATTTAGGATTACTCCATCAGTTAAAACGAAGTTGGCAGACGGAAACACATTTCGTCTCCCAAAATTGGAAAAAAAACCTTCCGGAAGTTATATTTCCGAATTGAAGCTTCTCAAATTGAGGTAAACGAGTTAATGACTACCCTATCACTCAGTAACCACGATTTAGGATTACCCCATTAGTCAAAACGAAGCTGGCAGGTGGAAACACATTTCATCTTTTAAAATTTGGAAAAAACCTTCCGGAAGTTATATTTCCGAATTGAAGCATCTCAAATTGAGGAAACTGAGTTCGTGATCCTTCCATTGTACTGTTACCGGAATCTTGAAGTATTTCGTTAAGAAATAAGGCTACAGGTGGCGCTATGAGAAATCGCTATGCGGAATGAAGAAGATACTGACGCGAATTTCCTGTGCTAACAATATACAAGTAGCTTGCACCAAAAGTACGCGTCGCATAATCCGGAAGAACGAAGTCAATTGCACGGTAATTCGAAACGTTGAAACAGCGAAAACGAGTTGCTGCAATTGTTCGCGCTATAATCGATTCAACATTCAGTGCTAATTAATATGCGATGATAAAAAATAAAGAAATATGAAAAAATAATGTTTATCTTATCGGACACGCGTGTGTGTACTTGATTCGCCATATTGCGATATTTTATTTGAATCAGTGGTCGATTCCGCTTGGCGCGTGCGAACCACCCGCGAAAGCTTTCCAATTATGGCCAACCGTCACGCAAACCTGTCCGATTGTTGCTCGTGCTTTCTTCCTCTCTTTTCTTCTTTCTCTCTCTCTCTCTCTCGATCTCTCTCTTTCGTATCTTTTCGTGATCCGAATATAATAAAAGAGAGCTTGCACCATTACGTATTAGCATCGACATAAGTAGTCACGCACCAACGAATCCTACACAATACAATTTCGTGAACCCATCGTGTCTGCGCATTTTTCGTTCTATCCGTAAAATCGTAAATATAATCCGTCAATCATCGTTTATCAATAATCGTACTAATTTCAAGGAAGTTAAGTTTCCAAAAGACGAGATTTTTCGAAAAGATTAATATCGAAAAGAAGAAACGAATAGAATTATTGAAAAATTGTTACAAATCAAATTTTCAAGGGTATAAAAAATTTTGCGTAGAATATTTCATTGAAAATATTCATAATTTAAATTGTTATAAATAACTTAAATTATCTATTGATAATTTGAATTATATAATAATATTTTAAGTATTTATTGATGAATCAAAAATATTAATAATTTAAGTACTTATTTATCATTGAAAAATATTAATTATGCAAACGTTTATTTTTTATGAATTCTTAATAATAGCTTAAGTAATAAGTTATTATTTTAAAATTATCCAATTATGTAACCCAACATAAAAACGTTAGGATCGAAACCTCGTTTTCCGTTTGGAATGAAATTGGGTGAAAATTGGATGAAACAGCTATTAGATAAATGGTCGAGCTGATGATGCTCGAATGGAGAATCTCTTAGCAGTCTACCTTAGTACCGGCCACTTCCCCGAGATCGGAAATGGCGTGGTAGCGAGAGCGTTGTAAAAGTTGAGGGTGGCAGGAATCCTGGAGGGTGCAAGAATAACGATGAATATTGAGAACATTGACAAAATACAAAAATCAATTAAAATTACAAAACGGATGAAAACCGTTGCCAATTAAACAAAAAACATCGGGCTGACGTTTTCGATCTTTTTGTTATTAAAATTACTTTTATTAAAACTGGTGAATGAGCGGAAGACCGATTCTGTTGAGGCCTACGAGTAAATGGTTTAAGAAATAACGAGGTTTTCCACAGTTTCCCCGTGCCCTCGGTGAATGTGGAATAGTGTAGCTTAAATCGTCCGTGGACGCAACAGGGGGTTAGGTTAACGGATCGGTTAGGGATAGGAATGAGAAAAAAGTAAGCCGATGGATGAAGCACGTACAAAAGTGTCAAATACTCTGTATAGCTGGAATGAACCAATAACAAAAAAAAATAACTTTTGCTACCATTTTCGTAAACTGTGATAATTGATTCGAAATAAAAAAAAAAGTAATTAAAATTGGTGTTTCTAAAATTTTAGTAAATTTTTCAAAATTATTACAAAGCTAAAATTATTACTGACATTTTTATATTTTTTCAAAATGTTCGCGGTGAAAAAACATTACTGAAATAACTTTTATTACAATTTTGGTAAAATTTTTAAAAATGATTCGTAATAAGAAAACATTTACAAAATTACACTTAAATTTTCGTAAATTTTTGTTTAATAATTCACAATACAAAAAAACATTATTGAAATATCTCAAAATTAAAATGACTTTGCTTTTATCAACTCAAATATTTGTAGATCGTCCCGGTTCCCCGAAATATTCTGATTTTTCTCGAAATAAAACATCGCTAAGTAAAAATCGTCGCGATGTTTAAGTATGAAGCATGACTCGGGTTAGCAGCCTGTGAAGTTTCATGAAAATAGGCTGACACGTACGGCTCGACAAAGAAACGTTCGAAATTCCGACGGCTCGTGTCAAAATAGACGGACACCGCACACTTGTCTCGATAACTTGGCTAGGTCGCCTACAAATTCCAAGGATATTCTCGAACGATTCTATAAACTTGACAAATCGTGCAACAAAATTCCAAATTTCGAAAAAAAAACGAAAAAACCAAGAAACCAAAAAAACAACGAACATTGGTAACAGACGGTTTGTAGAAAAAAAGCAAGGTGACTTATCAAACTTCACGAGTTACGTACATTCGATGCTCGATTTTTTTCTTGGTCGCGTTGCCATAAAAAAAAAAATCCCATATCCCCAACATTTGCTGGCATCGTCAGCTGTTCTGAAAATTCGGTTTCTTTTTTGAAATACCCAAAAAAAAAGGTTAGACGTGTTTTGGTGTGCTTGGCGATTTGTCTGCTATCGAAAACGATAAATGCAACCAATCACGCATCGGTTGCTTCGGCGGTTGTTTCGACGAAGAACAACAGCGTAATCATGCCTCAGCCACCGTATTTACCAGACTTGGTCCTCCGCTACGTTTTTTCTCTTTCCAAAAATGAAAATAGTCACGAAATATTTGACATATTACTTCGAAGGTGTCAAAATAAATATCGATGACTAACGAAATATTTCTTCCATAAAAAAAGCAGTTACCCAACTTATCAAGCGTTTATTAAACGAAACTAACACCAGGGGAAAGAAAGCCTGCAAAAGTGGAATGTCGAAAGTTGAAAAGGGTGAATGCGATAACGGTAATAACGTTAATTAGGAAGTCCGGGTTAATTAAGCGTACGAGGTGTTATCGGTTGACACGACTCGATGTGGCTCGTTGATTACGATGTTACGCTATTGCGTTCGTAAAATTCGAATCGCGTCGCAGAGCCCCAGGGGCGAAGGGTCTCCGGGGTGGCGAACCGCCTCATTTGACGGCTCGTTTCGTCGAGCGCTTGTCACGTCGTTAAATATCCAACATGGTTATCCTCTCTTCCCTCTTCCATCTCTTCCCCTACTTTTCCTCATCCCTTCGTGTCCCTCTTTGCCATACACCCGCCTCCCTCCTATTTTTTACCGACGCTTTTCCAGCTGGCTTTTAGATGTATCCTTTTGACACTCGTCCCTTTGGCAAGGGCGAGTTTGGAAAGACGTACACATCGGTGACACGCTTAAAAGACCTGGGTTCATTGTCCCCTTTTGCTTTGACGTTCAAATTTCGTTTTCTCATTCATTTTCTTCTTTTTCTCCCTCTCTTCTTCTTCATTCCGAGGAATACGTCCCGCCATCACTCGCAAGCTTAAAACCGATCATTAACGCGACTACTTCGATCTCTGTAAACACCTCTTCCTGTAGGAAGCTTTCTACGACCTTGCGATATCCCTGCGTGACATTCGGGTATGCTCGAACGAGCGTACATTTTTTTTTTCAAAGTTTTTCTTATCGTGAAAATTCGAAAAAAAAACAAAAAAACGTTTGGAGCTTGAGCCAATTTTTGGAGAGGAAAAATTGTTTGGTCCAAGTATAGTAGATTGGGGATTGTTAATCCGAAGCTTTTGTCAATTATTTCTCAACCATTTTGCAATACTGGTAACGATATAGAATTCTAGATGGAATTTACACGGGTTTTTCTCAAAACGATGGTTTTCGAAACGATGCACGCGATTTTCCTGGTAGTTCAATCTTTACCAATATTTGTTAACCAAACATTTTTTTTTATTGATCACTAACATCGAGGGTGTTATTTTTAAATCTGAAACTGAACAAGTATACCGAATTTCAAGATCATCCTTATATTAACGCTTCGAGTGCATAGGGGTTGTTTCGACTCGTAACTTTTTTCGTGTAAGTGCGTATTTTTCAACTCATCCCCCACTTTGAGTAAATGTTTTGGCAATTAATTTTCGTTTTTGTCAAAAAATAAATTTCGGTTCATAAAATATGGATTATTTACTCCAAAAAACGTGTCTGCAAAAAAAAAAAATAAAAAAATGCATATTTACCGAATTTGAAAAACGTCATGGGTCAGATCGATCCAGTATGCACTAATAAGCTGGTGGTGGAAGTGTGCCCTCAAAGGCTTAAAAGTCAAAAAATCAGGCGCACCATTTTGAAGAACATAATATCAACAAAAAAAAAAAAACAAAAAAAATGCTTTTAAATTTGGCTACCGTATCACATTTTGCACCAACAACTTTACGTTCAATCCATCACTTCTGCAGCATCGATTGGACTTAACGATTCCGTTTGATTTGGCTGAGGCAAAACGAGTGTTATTTTTTTGCAACTTTCCCACCTAACCCCTTAACCGAAAAGGCAAGGAGTTCGCGTGAATCTCGTCAATCAATTCTTCCCGATTCACATTCGTCGAAGGATCGTAAGGGGTTATTTTCTTTTTGTTTCCGGTTGTTTATAGCGCAGGATACGGGGATCCTGTGGCTGCATATAGGTTCCCTCACCCGACTGTATCTATGCCCGACTCGCGTCTATATGTCCCGCGCCAGACGGAGAGGAGTTTGGCTATCGATCGCCCTCAGTGCTCACAGCATCAGCCGCGTGGTCGCCTCTCTCTCTCTCTCTTTATCCCTCCCTCTCCCTCTTTCGGTTCCACTTTTGCTCCTCTCTGCCATACCCTGCTCCATCTATCTCTACCTCGTTCTATCTTCTCGACTAGCCAACCAGCCTGCGTCCTTTATCCTCTCTCTCTCTCTCTTTTTCTCTCTCTGTCTCTCGACCCCTCTATCCCTCCCCCTTCCTCTTTCTCTCTCTCTCTCTACTTGTCTCTCTCGTTCATTCTCTCCTCCACTCCTCTTTCTTTACCCCTCTCTCTCTCTCTCTCTGCCCCTCCCTCTCTCACTCTCTCTCTTTCTGCTTTCCTCTCCCTCTCTTTCACTCTCTCTCGTTCTGATTTTCTCTCTCTCTCTCTCTCTTCGTCCCTCTCGCTGCTTTTCCCTCTCTCTTTACCTCTATTCGCTCTCTCTCTCTCTCTGATTTTCGCTCTCCCGCTCTCTCTCTCTCTCTCTCTTTGCCTCCATCCCTCGTCCTTCGGACCTCCGACTCTTCTTGCTTAGCCCGTTTCACCGATAGGACAAAACAAGGCGCATAGGACCACGAGGCTAACTCTCGTCTCGTTGTTGCGATCGCCGTCGTATACACGCTGAGATACGAGGAGCATCAGGGCGCAAAATCCTAGCGTAATTAGCCAAACTCCCGTGGACATCTCAAAGCTCCGGGGGTCTTTCTCCAATGTACGTTACCTAACTCTCGTAATCTCGGACTCCTCCCCCCGCCGTCCTTTCCCCGCTATCACGATATCCAAGACGGAGATCAAATGCACCGTAAGTTGACTCCTGATTTCGTTGGGTGAACGAAATCACAAGTGTTAACAAAAAAATATATATCCCCCCTTAGTGGAGTCTGGTCAAAATATTGTTGGAAATACCGTACGGCCTGTTTTACAAAAGCGTGAACGGTCAAACTCGTCAACTATTCGGGAGAATTGTAAAAAAAAAATTAGGCAGATACTATAAGATACAGAGCGTGATGCTTTCTTATCAGCAATTAGATAAGTTGCCTTCGGGATCAATAATTGTCTTTCATCCTGTAAACGTATATTCCTCAAATTTCATGGGATAATCCTGAAGCATGTTCACACGTTGATCGTTGCCGGGTGTTTCACGATCCGCTGGATCGCAAACCGTTCGTACAAGTGCCCTACGAAATTTGGTCCGACAAAAATGACGTCCCAATCACAGACCAGACTTTTTTTTTTCAATGTCCGAACGAGCTGTGCATGAACCTCGAAAGTAACGAGTTCACAATACTTAAACCCCTGACTTGCATAAATATGACAGATAGACGTATAAAAGCAAGCCTAAACGAACCCAAACGATTGGTACGTTAATCTCGTTGTAACGAGTTAAAAACTGCCTATTTTTTTTTTTCTCATCCGTATAAATATACAAATAGAGGTAGAGACGGAGATATAGAAAAGCGTCGAGCACGCGTTCTCGCGGGGTGTCTATTAATAACCGGGTTCGGGGTGCCGTACCTGGCCGCAACGGCGGTGCCTCGGTCGTTCTCAGTCGGCGCGCGTCTCTCTCTCTTTCGGTCCGTAGAGCGATATGTAGGATGAGCGCATAGCGCGCCTCGATTCTCCACCCGGCGTCTCAGTGTCGTCGCGACGACCGACGTCGTCTCCGTTCTCTCTGCGTCAGCCTATCGCCTCGGATAGCTCGCACGAGCGTCGGAAAAACGCACAGCACCACCCACCGTCCTCCTAAACGGACCGTGAAAACATCACGCGAAACTCTCTAATTTTTCATCCCCGTTTGTTTTATTCGCTCGATTATTCTTTCTCTCTCTCTATCTCTCTCCTGTTCTTTTCCTCGGTCGCGTCGAGCCCAGTAAAACACGTGGGCCATCAAACTTTGTCTACGAATCGGTACGGCGATCAAAAATTCCGGCAGGGAGGAAGAGGAGAAGGAGGAGGAGAAGAAGAAGAAGAGGAGGAGGAAGAGTCTTATCGTAGAGTAGACGAAAAATTATTCCCGGTTTCTCTTCGATGTGTGTGCATGTGTGCGTGTGTGGGTGTTTGTATTTTCCTCGGTATCTTCGCTCACAGTAAATTCTTACGGTAATCCTGCTCGTTTCCTCATTTTCTCATTCTCATCTTCGTCCATTTGCGTACCCACCGGCAACCACTTTTGTCCTCGTTTTTGTCTTCTTTTTTCGTTCGTGTGCTTTTTTTTAACGCTTTTCTTCCTTCTTTTTGTTTTTTTTTTTAACCCTCGACGAGATAAAAGACGTTCGCGTGTGTTCTTATACTTGGCGCTCTGCAACCACCCCTACCCCGCGCCAATTTCTCTCTCCCTCTCTCCTCCTCTCTCTCTCTCTCTCTCTCTCTCTCTCTCGGTGTTGTCCCATTTGAATATATTTACGTCGACAAAGTGGTTTAAGCCCGCTACCGGCGGCCACCGATAAGCTCGAATCTACCGCGGCACCGAGTCACTCTCCCAACAGTCACTAAATGCGCAGCACTGCTGCAGCATCCCTCCTCGTA
>JAPYZI010000383.1:0-55639 GCA_030523105.1 Ophioninae sp. A BG-2022a | reverse complement strand
ATGGCGTTGGATTTATATCGATACCTCTTATAGTTTTCCCGGAAAGTCCACTCGAAAAATCGCAAAAAAAGAGGCAAAGGGGTATGTATGGAAAAATTTTCAAAAATCGATGGTCCAACTTTGAAATTCTGCCAAAAATCGAAGAATCATCGGACATTAATGATTAAAAAAGCATTTTGAAGGTAAAATCATAACGAAGATATTGAGCACAAAGTGGAGTGCTAAATCGCAAAGGAAAAAAAGTTATCCATGATTTAGTGAAAAAACTTTTATCCTCCAAAAATCCAAAAAAAAATTTGATTTTTAATATTTTTTTAATTGGTCCATTTCGATGTAACTTTATCCCCTGAACACGAATATACCATTTATTTTCCCGAAAGCCCAAAATTTCCATGAAAAAATTGTAAAAAACATCTAAAATCACGATTTTTTTGCTGTGTGCAGTGCTTTCGACGAAAATTCCTTGATTCACCACAAACGTTAATATTATTTTTATTACAATTCAATAATTCAGCGATAATATATTGAAAAGTCAATGTATTTAATCGAATAATAACACTCGGAATGAAACGACTGGTCGCGTAGATACGGACGAAGGCAGAAATTATTAGACATTATGAACTTTGATGTACTTCAACTATTGCTGAAACGAACAGCAGTCTGGTTGTGGTATTGTGAAGTGATACAAAACGATACAGAATGACCCCGAGTCCCCACTCTCAGGCCACGGTGGAAACGCCCTCAACGAATCTGCGCCGACGTGAATAATAAAAAATTGTATTTTGTTACATTATTTCATCGATGTTTATCTTCGATGACGGAAAAGGAATACATAATAGCCAAAAAATGGTTAAATCGTAGCAAAATCGATATTGAATGGTGTCTCCATTTTCCTATTTGCATGTCTGATGTTTTCACCAAGTGCAAGCGCACCTTGCGGGTTGAGCACATCTTATTTGAGCTCCAATTGTCGTCATTTTCTTACCGATCGCTAGCCACTGAACCCCGCGATTGTAGGGGGGGTCTTTTCGTTTAATCATGCCGGTGGGTAAGAAAATTTACGGCTTTCTGAGTTCAAATTTGAGAACGTTGCCCTCTCCTGACCCCTCTTTGTTTTTACGGTCTAATATTTTTCAGGTCGATATGAAGAGCGCCGCGAATCTTATTCTATGGAACAGACGTGTACTTGCAATGTGCGGCATATGGCCCTTGGATTCATCATTCGTATATTTCTACATCAGTTTCGCTTATTTCATCGTGCATATGACACTTGCGTTCTCGGAATTGTACAAGGTTTTCGGTGATGTGCAGCTCATGATTGAAAATCTCCTCGAAACGAGTATACAAGTTATGTTCATTTTCAAAATGGTCGTGATTAGACACTCGTCATCATTAAGAGACGTCTTATTTAACATCGGGGAAAGCATTAATGATATCAATGATCGTCACGATACGGAGAAGGAATTATATTTGGCTTATAATTCGATCGGAAGGTCGTGGTTCAAAGGATTACATTCTTGTGCATTCATCACAACGTTCATCTATTATGTTGGACCGTTGAAAGATTTGGCAATTGCTGGTGAGAAGTTCAAAGAATTCGTTAGGAAGATAAGCGTTACGGGGTTAAATTTTATGAGCTCGTGGAATATAATTACAAATAGAATTTCATAATTCCTCTAATGAAAAGAAAGACGTGTCACCAAAAAATTATATAAAAGATTGACAGTTTATCAGATATATCCTCGCATGTAAAAAAAAAATGTCCTAATCAATTGACGATCTCGTCAACGTCGAGTTCAAACTCTAGCTTAATGCATTAAATTTGGATAGTACGTTTTTTTTTTGTGATGTAACCAACTACTAAAAAAAGTTATTTTACGAAATTGTTTTAAGCAGGTGAAATAGGGGATATAAGTTCGTTAGGAAATATTACATACTAAATCAGTAAAAATTCAGATTTAGCATTTCTTCATTTCTGTTTGAGGGTCTTGGAAAATCAATCGTTAAGGATATAATGTCGGAAGTCTAATTTTGTATAAGACTTCCCGTCGTTGCTATAGAAATTAAAACTGCTTTTCGCTCAAAAAGAAACATCTCCAAGCTAGTTCCTTATATTTTCTGAATTTCCATTTGATATAAATGTAACAATCATTAACCTTGTTGAAATTAAGATACATAAGTAGATGACTTGATACTAATATTTTTAGTTTCGTTTTATTTTGTTTTTGTTGGTAGCAATCAACAACCAGACCATCCCATACGTTTTGCCTTTCAAAACTCATCTTTTCTTTGACATCCAAGACGTTCGTATTTATGCGATCATGTACATCTGGCAGTTACCCTTATTGTACTATTACTACTGTCATACAGCACTCGTGTGTTTTCTTTGCACGTTGATCGTAAACATCACTGGCGAAATGTCAGTACTGGCACACAGAATACGCCATATCGGATCACCTTCTGATTTATCAAACAATGGGGATAATATTGCAATGGTTTTTTCCGATATTATCAAGAATCACTTAAAGATTATGCGGTGAGAATCGAATAAAAGGCAAAGTTTCAATGCCGAGGCAAATAAAATTATGGAAATAAAAGCCAGATAGAAAAAAATCACATTTATGAATTTGTGTAAAACAGGCAGACTTCTGCGATCGATGGCATCTTCAATGTTGTTTTGTTGGAGGATCTAATCGTAGTGACAGTATTATTTGGATTCGTGATTTTCAACTTTCTCTCGGTATGAAATTTCCATTTTGACGATTATTTAGTATAAAATTCTTTTGGCTGGAATCTGCAAGTTTTTGATGCACACCGTGAGTTGATCAGTCATGTTTTCATTGTGTTAGAGTACTGGAGCTTTGTATGAAAAATTGTTCCTCCTTAATTACTGTATAGCTTTACTCGGGATGATTCTCGTTTATTGCATAACTGGCGACTACATTATCCGTGAAGTAAGACTTGATGTACGAACCAAATTTTTTTAATGAAAAGAAAAAAAGGAATCCTTCGATGAAAATTTGTTTACAGAGTGAAAACATTCACGAAGCGTATTACGAGTGTCCGTGGTACGAGATGGAACCGAAGTATCAAAAAAATTTCATTATTTTCCTTGCACGGTCTCAAAAACCGATGCAGTTGACAGCTGGACGATTCTACGTTTTTTCTCTTCCTCGATTTAGCGAGGTTGGTATTTTTCTTTGAAACAGTTATTTTATGGGGCTAACATAATTTTTCTTACTTCTATAGATACTTAAAACCTCCATGGCTTACGTAACGATGCTGGGTACAGTCGTATAAAAAACTTTTATTCCTTGAAATATCGCTGAGTAGTCCGTTCATTAAATCAATAAAAAATGCTATTATGATTTGTTAACAAAAAATACTGTATTATACTTATCTTCGGCGCTTCATACAATGGAAATTTTGCAATTGTATGAAATGGGACTTCGAATACTTCGAGTACTTCAGTACTTCAATGATACTTAGTAACCAGTTCTAGGGCCGTACTGATCAAATAATTAACCATTACTGGGTCAATATTGTACGAAAGGCTCGATAATGAAACCTGGCAGGGTATGGATAGGACTTGAACAACACTGGGCCCTATTGGTAACTACGATGCAATACCGATATTCACACTTGGAACGTTCCTTATTATCGAAACAATTCGATGGATTTGTCGTGTCACCAAAACGTTTTTTTTAGTAATTAGATAACTGTATGACGATATCGTTCAAAGTGTGGGATGTATAACTAATGGATAGTCATTACTGTCAACTTTAAATTTTTTCTGATATTAAAGGAAATATATTCAAAAAATTAAAAAACATAAAATATTTGTTTAATCGAGCATACACGTAGATATACAAAAATTTAATAATTTTGAAATAAATTATCCCCGATGAAATTCAATATATTTTTCTATTGCTGATATTTTTGAGACTGAAGTATTGAGGTTGGGATCGTAAAATCTTGCCACTAAGCTTCCTACGGCGACTGTTTTACACCCCCACTCCCATGTTGCAATGTAAAAATTTCAGACCTGCGCAGTGGTGAATAATAAAAAATGTAAGCGCTTTTTTCTCTACGTAAATCGAGAATCTCGAAGCGGGGAAAAATAATTGGACAAAAATTGCATGAAGTACAAATAAAATCGATACTCGATGTTATCTCCAATTTTGTGTTCGCATGTCCGACGTTTTTGCCAATTTCAAGCCAGTAGCGAAGAATGATTACATTTTGTTTTTGCCGAAATTGCCGTGATTTTCTTAGCGACCACTCCCGATTGAAGTACACGATTCTACCTGGAATAATTCTGCTGAGTCATGACGGTGGGTAAGGAAATTGCATCGTCCAAATTTTCGAAGCTGTTTCTACTCTTTTTTTTTCACAATTTTTTATTTCAATGGTGAAAACGTTTTTTTCAGGTCGATATGAAAAGAGCCGCAGAGCTTATTCTGTGGAACAAACGTGTACTGTCAGTAGGTGGAATGTGGCCATTGGAGCCAACGTACGTTCATTTCTACATTAGTTACATTTATTTCATAACACACTTGGCGCTTGGATTCACCGATCTTTTCAGTGTTTTCGGTGACGCGAAACTCATGATTGAAAATCTCCTCGAAACGAGTATACAAGTTATGTTTTGTTCAAAAATGATTGTTTTGAGACACTCGAAATCACTGAGAAAATTATTACGTTATATCGAGAATAATAGCAACGAGAGTAATTATCGGAGTGACGCGGAGAAGGAATTGTATTTGGCTTATAATTCTATTGGCCGGCTTTGGTTCAAAGGATTACATTATTCTGCATTCGCCACAACCTTTATCTATTACATCGGACCGTTGAAAGACATCGGGATTGCCGGTGAGAAGTTCGAAATAATTCAATGAAATTGCTCATAAACAATAGTTCGCTTTTAAATAATATTATACTTCCAAGTCCTAGAGGATTTAAATGTACTGAATTTTGATAAGAGTTTACGTAATTCTATTTAAAATCAATTCATCAACATCAACGATTATTGCATATTTTTTTTAAAGCTTATTACATTTTTAAAAAGCTATAATTAATTCGCTATAATTGTTTAGTAAAATGACTGTTCTCAAGAGTTTATTGCTTAACAGAATCTGTTTTCTACAAACAATTTCCGCAAATTCCTTACGTCTTTCTAGAATGCAATAAATTTTGAATAATTATTTAAGAGAATCTACTTTCTTTGTTATTTAAGAGAATTTATGAAATTTATGAGAATTTAACTCTTTATTATTCAAGATAATCCTTTTTTTAAAAACAATTCTTGCAAATTCATTACGGCTTTTCCGATTTTAAAAAAGCTGTAACAAATTTGCAATTATCGTTTGACAGAATATACTGAACGTTGACTCGTTTTAGCAATCTTTCGCGATGACGTTTGATATTATGACAATAATCGCAAAAATAAAAAAAAAACCCCCGTTACTTTTCGTGTTTCAACGTTCGCCCCGTTTTTTTCTGGCAGCGATCAACAACGAAACACTGCCATACGTTCTGCCATTTAAAACGCATCTCTTCTTTGATATCCAAAATGTTCGCACTTATGGGTTGATGTACGTCTGGCAGTTGCCCATGTTTTACTATCACTACTGCCATACAGCAGCCGTCTGTTTTATTTTCACGTTGGTCCTGAACGTTACTGGCGAAATGTCTGTATTGGCGCATAGAATACGCAATATCGAGTTATCAAACGACGATAACATGGCATTGTCTTTTCGCGATATTATCAAGAACCATTTACAAGTTGTGTGGTGAGAATCGAGAAAAAAATGCACAATCGCGATGTAACGTTAAAATTAATTAGTGTAAATAAAAAAAAGAATAAAAATTATAAATACGAAAATTCTGTCAAGCAGGCAAACTTCAACGATCGATGAAATTTTCAATCTTATTTTATTGGAGGATTTATTGGTTATAACAATCTTATTTGGATTCGTCGTTTTCAACTTACTCTCGGTAAACAATTTCCATATTTATTATTGTGCTTTAACGAATTTTTTTTTTTGTTTATTATTTTTCTGGTTTAAATATTCTTCGTCTCTTTACATTTTTTTAAAAACTTATCAGACACACCTTTGTTTCGTTAGAGTACAGGCTCTTTTTACGAAAAGATGTTTTTGGTGAATTACTGCTTGCATTTGCTTGGAATGATGCTTATTTACTGCATAAACGGCGATTACATTATCCAGGAAGTGAGCTACAGTTTATCGATATTTAATTTCACTTTAGTTTATCAGAAAAAAAGTAATACTTGAAGAAAAAATTGTGTGCAGAGCACGAACATCCACAAGGCGTTTTACGAATGCTTATGGTACGACATGAAGCCACGGTACCAAAAAAATTTAATTATTTGCCTCGCTCGGTCACAAGAACCTTTACACCTGACAGCTGGACGATTTTACGTTTTTTCTCTTTCACGATTTAGCGAGGTAGTTATTTATCTTCGTAATGTTCTTTTTTTTTCTCATTTTTTTTTATTACGTGGCTGACATAATTTTAATCACTTTTCTAGATACTGAAAACCTCCATGGCCTACGTAACGATGCTACGTAGAGTCGTGTGAAACATTTTTACATTGGAAAATCTATTTATCGGAATCTATCCATACATTATTGGGAATTAATCGAGGACATGATATTTGGAAGTGTCTGTTTTTTTTCAGGTCATCAAAATACTCTGCAATTCGTTTGCATGATGTTAATAAAGCATAATAATTGCATGAACACGTTAATGTGTCAATGACATATGTATGTTAAAGTATCAGTAACTTAAATATGTTAAATGTATTTGTATGTTAATATCATTATAACGTGAAGATGTTCGGAAATGACACTAGAGATCATGATACTGGTGAAAATGATGGTAGTGAGATTTTCAGCGAGACTTATTAACCTTACGAGAAAAATAATCGACGACGTCGATGACGACAATTACGAAACTTTGGAAGAGAAAAAACATTATATGGTTTATAATCGTATAGCACAAAAGTACGTCAAACGTTGGCTGATTGTGGGCCTTGCCGCGTCGGTCATTTATCATCTGAAGCCACTGGAATTTCGTCTTAAATCTGGTAACTACAGATTATCATTACAAGAGAGGGTACGATTGGCATTGTTGTAACTGTCCAATATTTACCACTGGAGTTTCATTTTTTTCACTACGCGAACAAGCTTGAAACAAATCAGAGAAAATTATTTTATTTTAATTCTCAGATTTCCATTGAGATTCTACGTTATTTTTGCCCGTTAATCTTCAAATAAAAAAGCGTTTTTTTAAATAACGTTGTACTTCCTGTCAATTGATATTAATTATTCCAACATATTTTTATAATGAACTCTAAGCTTGAAAAAATCCAAAGAAATGATTTGATTTTAATTTTATGATTCTTATGCAGATTTTACGTTATTTTTTTTGCACTTCTTGTCAATTGTTGTTAATTATTATAATTTTTTTTTAATGTAATTGTTTCTAACGGTTCCCTTTCATTTCTCCTATGAATGGGTGTTGCCTTCGAATGTGTTTGTATTTAGCCACGCTTTTACGTCTTTCGTCCTCATTGTTTTCTTGTACAAACCAAGTAAAGTTTATCAGTTTTTCTTAACGAAAGCTTGCCTTTCGTATTACCCTATCGTACGCGTCTTTTCGTCTTCGACGTCACGGACTCATTGACGTTTTGGCTGGTCTGGTTATTGCAATCGCCTATGATTTGCATACACACCTTTCATTCGGTTTCGATCGGTTATCTGTTCACTCTGGTTCTTCACGTATGCGGAAAACTATCCGTTCTCGTATATAGAATTAAAAATCTCGATGTGGACTCGGGAACCGATCTTGGAATTTCACGTTCAATTTTTCGTGATATCGTTACCAGACATCGAAACATCATCTCGTGAGTTTGAGACTCAGTCTCCTTCAGATCGAAACGTTATTTTTTCGATTTCAGCAAAAAGTGATATTTGCAAAATTTTCTAGAGTGGCTAGAGATATCGAAGCCGTATTTCAATTAGTGCTCCTGGAAGAACTCGTCATAACTACCATCATCGTTGGTCTCACATCGTACAGCGTCATTTTGGTATGATACCAATAACGACCTTTTTTCATTTTTTTCGACCTATCGAATCAAGAGCAGTTACTTTTTTTTTAGATACAGCGATTGTTTAGTTTTTATGAAAAATAAATTGGTTCGTTAAAAAAAAAGGTGACTTTAAATTTCGTGGATTACGTATATTTGTTTTTTTCGGTTTTTTGTTTGGTACACGTTTTTTTTAAATATTCTTTTGAAATTTTTAAATATTTAAATACGTTTTATTAAATATTTGGCACACGTAGAATAGACATTTTTTAAAATAAGAATTTAAGATGATATCTGATTTGTTTGGTATTACATTAAATATATATATCTACATATTTGTTAAGTTTTATAATTTATTAATATTTTTAGAACGTCAATGCTGCAGATAAAGGTGTTTTTATCTCTTGTCTGATGTACGGCCTAACGATGATTTTGTTGACTTATGGTTACTGCATTGCTGGAGAATACCTCATTACCGAAGTACAGGATAGCTCTTTTTTTTTTAAATGTAATAACAAAACGTGAAGATTGTTTAACAAATTCCAATATCTGTACAGAGTACGAATTTGTGCAACGTGTATTACGAGTGCCAGTGGTACCAGTGGTCGGATTCGTTCAAGAAACAAATGATAATATGCATGATCAGCGCGAAAGCGCCCATTCAATTGACAGGTGGTGGCTACTACGTTTTCTCTCTTCAGAATTTTACTCACGTAAGCCTGCAGTATATAAAAAATCAATGAAAATTGGAAACCTCGGTGCGCTCGAACGAGCAATTTTAATGCCATTTTAACAGGTACTGAAGACCATCGCGGGCTATGTTTCCATGTTAAGAAATATAACGGAAAACTAAGTATGATATTTATTTAATTAAAGTTTAATAAACGCAGTTTCTCTATTTTTTTTTTTTTATTTAAGAAATGATTTTTTTTTCACCGAATTCCTGACTATTTTAGATATTTTATCGAAAATAGTTTATTGGTCTACTACGTCAAATATGAATTCAATTTTACGAAAAAATTGCGTAAAACAATTTTTTAGTGATAAATTAAATCACGAATGAAAAATATTCTTGTCATAAAATTATTTTATTTCATTTATTAAACGTATATATTTACATAGTTTTCATTCAAATTCTGTTTTACAATAATAAATTATTTAATTCTCCTCAGAGTCTAGATTTTTATGGGGAGGATATTTTTACGTGTTAGTGTGAAATTTCCGTTTCATTGTCACTCGTTTGGTTTTTTTAATTATTTGTTTATCAGTGTTTGTGAATCTCTGTATTAGAATTTTTGTGATGATGAAATAAATACAGTATTTAGTTACATAAAAAATGTCCAAATTATAATTATACTTTTTTACACGTCCACGAAACGATCGCGTGCTACATTTTAGTATGACGAAACTTAATTTACAAAAAGGTAAACTTTTCTTAACAATCGAGACCGTTTGTTATCGATTATAGAAAATTTTTCGTTTCATACAAAATACGTCACGAAAAAAAATAACAATATCTGTATATTTACCTGCTGGAAGATATTTTTTTTCAGAGATCCATGACGAAGTGCAGAACGTACTTCACGTCCTGTCTGAATAACTTCGTCATCTCTACTGTCTCAGTAACATCGGCAGAACCACCACTCTTTCTCCTGAACGTAATTTTTTTCAGTATGTGTTGTTCTCTCATACGATGTTTTTGTGTGCGACGGTCGAATAAATATTTTGCGAAAAATTGATTACGAAAAATTGTTTAAATTGCATTTATCTATAGTCGTCATGGTACGATGGTAATTATGGTACAGAGTTTAAAACTTTGAATCGGTACGAAGTACGTTGAAACACAGGTCGATAAAAATGATTGTTCCTCGCAGCTGTCGGTTTTCAGTGAAAAGTATCAAAATTGATCCGTATTGTGTGAGTTACGCGAATACTCCAAGATACCAAAAACGTTGCATAAACTCATCGCTCTAGCGACGATTCGATTGTTGTTCAATTGCTTCATACATTTTTTATCGCCGGAAGCGTAAATTTTTTTCTCTTGAGAATTGGCAGCTCCGGACCTGCGCGTGACAGCATACGAGGTGAGTCGTTTTCTCAGTCTTTTGATAACCCGCGTGGTGAATACACTTCTATTGTGCAATGACAGTAAGTAACATTATTTGTAAAAATGATCTATCAACTTTCTTCTTATTTTTTTTTTTTAACTTGAATTAACGTTCTTTTAGCATTTGCGATTAAATAATTCGTCATTTTTATATTCTCGTAATCGATAAAATTATTGGAAGAAATTATAGTGACAAAAACAATTGAAAATTTGTTTTGATCGATATTTAAAGAAATATGATCGATTTGTTTCAATAAAAAATCTGTATAAAAAGAACTCGATTTTTTTGACAAGCAATATCGTTAAGTGGACGATGCGATAAAAATCATACATGGTGTTCCCATAACGCGTGCCCTCCCAAAATTCTTATAGATCTCTCAAAACGTTTTTGAAATAACGAATCTCGTAACAAAAAGTTAAGCTGGAATGTTTTACTTCAGGATGATATAAAGCGTGCCAAAGGTCTCTTCGAATTGAACGAGAAGGTTTTTGCTATCTTGGGAGTGTGGCCGCTACGTTCCGACTACGTAAAGTTCACCGTGTGGATCTTATATGACGTGATGCACTTAACGATGCTATTTGCCGATTTGTTGTATCAATTCGGCAACTTGGAGGCCGTGGTAATGAATCTTACGGAGACTACGATCAGTACAATGATACTCCTAAAAATGATGGTTATGAGATTTTCGCGGACTCTCGCGAAACTCATGACGCGAATAATCGAGGCTGTCGACGTCAATTACTTCGAGAACGTCGAGGAGATCAAAATTTATCTTATTTACAATCGTACAGCTGACAAATTCTTCAAACTTTGGTTAACAATGGGCATCGTTTCGGCGATCATTTACAATATGAAACCATTGGAATTTCGTCTAAAATCCGGTAACGTTCGCATTATTTTGATAGGTCAGAAGCGAACAAAATTTTTTTTCGTTCGCTATTATTTCGATTTATTTTTTTGCCACCTGTATTTTTATATAAGTGTCAAAACAATTGTATATCCGATTATTTTAATAAACTAACCAAAGGTGGGTAGTTTTACAAAATGAGAGCATGCCCTTCGTCCTGGCTCATCGAACACGGCTCTTTTTCGAGATCACCGAATCCACCACTTTCTGGCTCGTTTGGGTATGCCAATGGCCTGTAGGATGTCTGGCAATTTTTCATACAGCGACGATAGGTTATCTCTTCAGTCTTGTACTACACGTATGTGGCCAATTGTCCGTTTTAACGGTGAGAGTGAAGAAGCTCGACCGGAGCGCTTGTGACAACCCCGTATTTCCCAGCCGAGCTTTTCGTCGTATAGTTGAGGAACACCTTAAGATTCTTCAGTGAGCATTTTTTTAAATTTCGCAGTGACATCGTTTCGACCGGCTACAACGATGACTTCATGATAAATTACACCCAAAAATGACGTGGCAGTTTTCAAATTCGTTTTAAAAAAAACTTCGTCGTCCATTTTTTACAAACATTAAAATAAACAAAGTTTGATTTATGAAAAAGGTCTTCAGTGATCATTTTTTAAGTTTTGCAGTGACATCGTTTCGACCAGCTACAACGATGAATTCATGATAAATTAGACCGAAAAATGACGTAGCAGTTTTCAAATTCGTTTTAAAAAAAAAACTTCGTCTTCCATTTTTTTACATACGTTAAAATAAACAAAGTTTGATTTATGAAAAAGGTCAAATTGTCTTATTGGCTTGTCCAGTTTATAAGATTAACTTTATAAATGCCATATCTATTTTCGACCCAATATTGCGTTGTCCTTCAATGTAGTCAATCGATATCAACCGCGAATCACGTTTAAATTCATCATACCTATGATTCTCAATATATCAACAGGTTAGCGCATGATATCAATGAAGTGTTCGGTATGCTTTTACTGGAAGAGCTTATCATTAGCACACTTCTTATCGGTCTCACAAGTTACAGCGCTCTTCAGGTATGCGGCTCCGCTTTATTTTATTATTCCAAACGTTTTATAATAATTACTTCGAAAAATATTTTGCAGAAGATGGAATCTCAAGAGACCGCAGTTTTCATCTCATATTTTTCGTACGGTCTGACCATGCTATTGTTGATTTACGGATATTGCTTTGCCGGTGAATATCTCATTTCCGAAGTACGATGCCTCCAATTTTCTATCAATTAACATTTGCCTTTTACGCATTTGACATTTATCTTCAACGAATGAAAAATAACTTTTGACCCCCGTACAGAGTAGGAATCTGTATGAAGCGTACTATCAGTGTCAATGGTACGATATGCCCAATTCCTTCAAAAAACAATTGGTGATTTGTATCGTCGGAGCGTCCAAACCGATCCAGCTTAATGCAAGCGGATTTTATATTTTTTCCCTGAACAATTTTACGAGTGTAAGGAGATCCGATGATTGCTGTGACTACTAAGATACCTGACCCATGTAAGGCTCAGTGCCTAATAAAGTTCCCGTTTTAAATATCCAAAACTACAAAATCAAACGGATTGAGCTCTCGTCTTAAAGATTATATATTTGTTAATTTTTTTTGTACGAAGTTAAAATGAACATTGTTTCCAGAACCAAAATTATTATTAATACGTTGATTATTGAATATATGATTAAATAAACATTTTCGTTTTATTTCAATATTTATAGTTATTTTTCGCACTGAAAAACAAATAAGGTGGGCCTTACATGGGTCGCGTACTTTATAATTTTCATGGTTTCGATTTGTCAACACACTGATGAATTGATTTTCTTACTTTCTACAGGTTCTCAAATCTTCGGTAGGATACATCTCGATGTTACGAACCATGACGTGAACGAAATTTGAGTTTTTTTCGTATATAAAAATTTTGAATATCATCCGATTGTGAAATTAGGTGAGATTGAATAACGGGTGTATCATGGAATTATTACTTGCTGTAATTGCCTTTTTTCTTTACATATCAAAATGCAACATTCTGAAAAATTTTTTTACTTCGATAAAATATACCTGATGGAATTTGAGATTTTTCCTCATGTCGAAATTATTTCGAAATTCGTTAGCAATTATTTCGATTTCTTTTTTTGCCACTTGTATTTTTATATAAGTGTTAAAAGAACTGTATATCCGATTATTTTAATAAACGAACCGGTAGTTTCACAAAATGAGAGTTTTACAAAATTACCTTCGTCCTAGCCCATCGAAGACGACTCTTTTACCAGATCATCGAACCTACCACTTTCTGGCTTGTTTGGGTATGCCAATGGCCAGTAGGATGCTTGGCCATTTTTCACACCGAGACAGAAGAGTATCTCTTTCATCGTATAGTGATTTTTGAAATTTCACCACGTCCGAGATCATTCTCTTTTTATCAATTCTCGTTAATAATTGTGACTTGAATAAAATTGGTAATCTTTTTTATTGGGTTTGTCAAAATAATAAGTATAATACAAATAATATTAAAATAACACGTATACTATGGAAATAATGAAACTCGGTCGAAGGTTTTTTCGCTTCGATAAAAATCACTGACTCAATGTTTTTTCTCCCATTCGAAAAAAATAGTTTTCCTCAATTTTTCAACTGTGAAAAAGGCCAAACGCAATGAAAAAAAATGTTCTAACATTACGCAGATATATTTTCCATTTTTTTTCCTGGTAACTTTCGTTTCGATGAATCTTACAAGAATCGCTGACTCATTTGGACGTAATGACGCGCAGAAATGATCAACTTTCTTTTAGCTGATACAAAGAAACCATTTTTTACCTGATGCAATATATAAACACGAGCAACACGAATCCCACGTAGTGAAACTGTACTTCATTCGCTAGTTTTTTCCACGGATAATCGCTGTTATCTTGAAACCGTCTCGACTATGAGTGCTTCAAAAATAAAGAAATCCCCTTACATTTCCCAACAGCGATGTCTAGCGCTTTTGATTGCCCTTCATCGATCGACGAACGTACCGTACTTTCGATGGTTGAAAAAAAAAGCTCCGTGTCGCGCAGTCGACATAATACGGAAAATATAAAAGAAAAAAAAATGAAGCACGAATCAAAGCTCGGGGGGATAAATGCTGTGGGTAACATTTCGCCCGAACAGCCAAACGAATATAGAACTTGCGGGAGTATAATTGCGACGTACATATTTAATCGAACGTGGGCACTATATTTTTTTGCGGATTGAAAAGTTTCGGTCATGCGCCGTGGGGAGTAGAAGAATCGCGATTGGCTCATTCCATTGTGATTCGCCGTTCGAGTCTTTATGAGATAAAGCTTCTGCGATGAGAGTGAGTAAGCACGGGGTTTCCCCAGAAATAAAAAGACCAGCAATGGTAGCATTCGAGCTTTCATTTGAAAAATTTGTCATTCAGGACGATTTCGATCACGCCATAGATCTCTTCGAGTGGAACAAACGCGTTTTCGGTATTTTGGGTGCATGGCCACTGGAATCTTCCTACGTTAAATTTGGATTGTGGATAGTTTATTTATTGATTCACATGATCGCACTTTACGCTGATTTGTTTCACGTATTCGGGAATTTTGAGCTGATGGTACTGAACATGTCGGAAAGCACGTGGGATATTATGATTATATCAAAGCTTTTCGTCATGAGATTCTCGCGATCACTGGCAAATCTCAACCGTGCTATAATAGATAGCATCGATCGAAGCAGCTTTGACAGTCCCGAGGAAATGAGAATTTATCTGAACTACAACCGCATCGCCAAAAGATTCTTCAAGCTTTGGCTGTTCATCGGGATCAGTGCTTCGATGGTTTACTGTTTAAAGCCAATGGTGTATCGCCTCCAAGCTGGTAATTTCATCGGTTTGACACCAAGATTTATCAAGTCTGACTTTAATTGAAACTTCAATCTTTTTATGCGATTCCTTTTCAATTATTTTTTTGTTGTTTCACGTTTTTTTTTGTTTCTTTCATATTCACTGTATTGGGATGCTGGAAGCTTTTTTTTATTTGTTCAGTATCAATATCCATAGCATTTTCTAGTTTTACTATACTAAGGCACGTAAAATTAAAAAAACGTGACGCTTTATTTGGTCCCACTTTGTGCTGAAAAATGACAGGGCATCCCTCATTAATATAAGAACCTTTAAAGAATTAGTTAAGGCATTCCTGATAAAAGAACGACTTATCATCATTAAAAATTGATTACATTTTACAGTTATAAATTCCTTAACAAATGATAAGCTATTCTCATTGTCATAATTTAAAAAAAAATCGCTTCATAGAAATTGAATACAAAAAAAATTGCTTCATAAATATTGATTATAATTTATCTCAGAACAGAAATTAAGTGAACCAAGCCAGCTCGATAACAAATCATCTGAAATCAGAAAACAACAGGAATATAGTTTTTGTGCCGTATTATCGAGTCTTCAATCGAAGAATCCACTAAAATAATGATTTTGTAAAAGACTGTCGCCAATCGAAAGTGATCCGAAAGTGATCGAACGACTTCAACGAATTAACGAAACTTCCATCCAAAAAATTCAAAAGTTAACCAAATTTCTCAGGATTGGGAAACGAAAGTATACCTTTCGTACTTTCGTACCGTACACGTTACTTCTTCGAAGTAAACGACTCTACGACTTTCTGGTTGGTTTGGCTATACCAAATTCCGGTGATGTTCTTCAATGTATCGCAGACGGTTGCGATCGGTTACCTCTTCTCCCTGATTCTTCACGTATCCGGACAATTGTCGATACTATCGTTTAGGATACACAATCTTCATATAGGCACTTGGAAGGACGAGCTCTCGACAAATATTTTCCATGATGTAGTGATCAAACACCGTAATATACTTCGGTACGTTTCGAGCTAGGTGCTATCCAAAACTGGGACTATTCATAAACTTCATGATTTTTATCCGACGAGTAGAATGGTAGAAGATATTAACGGAGTTTTCGGGATACTTTTGTTGGAGGAGGTTATGATAATGACGGTACTCCTAGGTCTAGCAGCTTACAACGTTTTGGTGGTTCGTCTTCATTTTCGCCTTACGTACGATTAAATTTATCTCTTTCGTAATCCAATGTCTACTTTTAGAATTCGAACTTCGAGGACTTTGGAGAATTTTTTGCATTTTTATTCTACGCTTCTGGACTACTCTGCATGATCTACGGTTATTGTCTTGCCGGCGAATACCTCATAACTGAAGTACTCTATTGATTCCACTCGATCCAATTTTTCGAAAGTATATTTCTCTTTGTATCCGTTAAATATAACTTTCTTCACACACAGAGTACGAACTTGTTCAACGCGTACTTTCACTGCGAATGGTACAACGAAACGAGCTCTTTCAAAAAAAATTTGCTTATATGCATGATGAGTGCCAGTAAACCAAATAATTTGACAGCAGGTGGCTTCTACAATTTCTCATTGGAGGGCTTCACGGAAGTAAGAAATTCAATTGTTTATTATTTTTCGTAATATTATTCTACATTTATCTCGTTACAGATTTTAAAAACGTCTGCCGGTTACATATCCTTATTGCGATCGATGATTTGATGAATACCATTTTTTTCGAGTATCGCGAAAGAAGAATGTTTTTACGAAATTTCGTATTCGCGATCTTTGCATGTAAATCAATTTTTGTCATAGCATCCATTAGAATTTTTAAAAACTTAGTACGAGGTAAGTCGATGTGACGATTTGATTTGATTTTTTTTCATCCTGCCGTAACATTTTTTTCGGTAAGGAAGAACAATTGATAATAAATTGTAGTTCTTGTTAAAAAATAATCGAATTAGAAAAAATATACATACAATTTTAATATATCGTTGAATAAGTAGTAACAAATCTTTCGTCATTGTACAGTCTCGACGACATAAATCCACTCCCTTTTTCCGTTTATTAGATATGTTATTTTTCATAATCCAATAGAGATAGGCTAGTCCAGATTATTAGATACTGCCAGTTATATCATCAAGAAAGTTCCACTTTTAAACCACGTTAAAGTTACTTTCAATCTTACCACTTTCCCATTTCATTGAACTTCTGACCGGCTACTGCTTGGCCTTTCGTAGTGGAGAGTTATCAAGTGATACGATATGCAATCATTCTACCATTAATCAG
Source organism: Ophioninae sp. A BG-2022a (assembly GCA_030523105.1). Classification (NCBI taxonomy): domain Eukaryota; kingdom Metazoa; phylum Arthropoda; class Insecta; order Hymenoptera; family Ichneumonidae; species Ophioninae sp. A BG-2022a. The sequence goes on along the minus strand of JAPYZI010000383.1, from coordinate 38,356 downwards.
TGATTCGATACTCATGACGCAGCGAACGTTTTTTTATACTCTTCGCTACTTTCTTCCCGTATATTTTTCCGAATTGTTAAAAACGAAAATCTTCGTGCAAGGATTAAGAACTTGATCGAAAGGTATCGCGATTTTAAGTGGTATTGAAAGTTAGACTCGGTCGCAAAGTACTTCGTCATTTGCACGTTCGAAACCAGCAAAATCGGCTGCTTCTACAATTTGTTAACTGGAATACTTTACAACGTTAAACAAAGAATCTATCGAAGTTTCAACAGAAAAATAAATAAAAATTATTGTCTTCGAAAAAAAAAATATTGTACACCAGGAAAATGGATACGTGAATAGACTACGTGATTTAGCAGGTACGTAACTCACCTGGAATGAAATACAATATCGACAATATGATGCGCACTTTATTCTCCCTTCGCCATTTTGGTTTCTTCCATCTCCTCGATATATGCGAAGCAACAATGCAAGAACAATGTTTCTTCTCCAAATGATAAAACTTTTATGGCACTGTCAGAATAGCTTCCCCACTGTTTTTACATTACGACAGGATACGAGACATTTGTCACCCTCATCATTGATGCATCATCCCTCAAGTCTTAATCTCACCGAATCAATCGTGAAAACGTACTTGGGGACAGGTCGAATAAAGTTTTATTCTTTAGTAGAGATATTGCATCCAAGTGAAAAAAAAAGAATCACAATGTACTTCGAATATTATGAGAAATATGATGTCGGGGCTGTTCATGATGATATCAGGGGAAGTACGAAAGCTTTACGAGTTTTCTCTTCATGAATAATTGAACACGTACTACGGAGAATTTATTTCGCTGCTACGGAAATATTGATGAACATTCGTTGTTACGTACATCAAAAGTGTCTACAGTTTATGGTCAGTCGTCCCTGGGTGTCGAAGTTAGCTCTTGCAATGGCGGTGAGTAAACCCAAATATTTTTTTTTAGTTAGCTTTAAACTTGATTAATTTTTCAATAAATTTTGCGATTACTCAGGATGCACTCGAGCGAGCTAAAGATTTATTCATATGGAACAAGCGTGTATTCGCTGTGATGGGAGAATGGCCGCTGTCATCCACTTACGTGAGGTTCTCGATGTGGATAATTTATTACGTCATACACATGACGACCTTATTAGCCGATTTGTTCAGTGTTCTCGGAAACTTGGATCTCCTGGTAGAAAATCTTTTGGAAACCTCGTGGCAGTTTATGACAGTTATAAAACTGTTGGTGATGAGATTCTCCCGAACTCTCGCTAACCTCACCATGCATGTGATTGATAGTATAGATACCAAGAATTTTCAGAGCTTGGAAGAGGTCGAAATTTATCTTGGCTATAATCGCATCGCTAAAAAGTTTTTCAAGCTTTGGCTCGGCGCTGCGACCTTCGCTGCTGTTGTTTATAACTTCAAAGCACTACCTTATCGCATTCAAGCCGGTAATTGTATAATTCTGTTATTTAGATATTTTTTAAAAGGTTGAATCGTTTTAAAAATCCAGGAAATATTTTGTTTATTTCTTTTATGTCTCTTACTTTTATGTAAATTTTTGACTCAGCGTGAAAATTATTTAAGCTCACGTTTAAGCTTTTTTCCGAAAAATCATTTCCTCAATTTCACTCCCAATTGATATTTTGTTTGGGTTTGTTTTAAAGTGCAGCTTTATGTAGCTTCTTTTATTAATTTCAATTTCATGGCATGTTTTTTTCTATTTTTCTGTCACCATTTTGTTTATGTTTTGCGTTACGTTCTTGGTGTATGAACTATCGCAAAAATGATGATTCCAATACAATAAAATTTTTATTAACAGCCACGTTTTCCATTTATTTTTTACGTTTAAAAAGTAATTTCGAAATATTTAAAAATGTTATTTACGAATAACAATTTTTTTTTATTATGATAATTCAATGATCTAAATATTCTTGAAAAAAATAACAATCGTGCGGAATAACGAGACCACGTTTGATTGATCGATTGTTCGATGAGGATCAAACCTTGATCAACGTTTTTGTATTTGAAACGCCGAAAATTCTACAGGTTTGAAAAACGAAAGTGTCGATTTCATGCTGTCGTATCGTACGCGTTTTTTCTTCGAAGTAAACGATTCTACGACTTTCTGGCTAGTTTGGATCTACCAATCACCCGTAACGTGCTTAAACATATCCCAGGCGGTGACAATCGGCTACCTGTTCTCCCTTATACTTCACGTATGCGGAACACTTTCCGTACTATCGTTCAGAATAAAGAATCTTAATTTGAATGCCCTCGAAAATCAGAACTTCTCGAAACTGATATTTCGCGATATCGTCGCAAGGCATCGAAGCGTTCTCGGGTATGTTTTGATTTTTTTTAATCGCGATTGGATAATTACATAATTTGCCAATAATTTGTTTTTCAAAGTAATTTTTATATAATATTTTTGTATATAAATCCCCATTTTCTTCGTCGATGATTGGTAGAATGATAAAAGACATAAACGGAGTATTTGGGCTGCTTCTGTTGGAAGAACTTCTGATCATAACCTTACTCATCGGTCTTTCATCTTACAGTGTTCTTACGGTACATTTACGGCAATAAAAAAAAATAAATATTACGTGTTGGAATTAATTCGTAGCGTTTTTAAAATTAAGTTAAAAGAATAAAACGCTACGAATTAATTCCAACACCTAATATATGTTTCTTAATCCAAATATAGTTTTATAATTAAACAAAGTTTCTAATTTAACGAATATTACTAGAACGCCAATTTCAAAGAGCCAGGGGTACTTCTAGCATCCTTTTTTTACGACTGCACCCTGCTCTTAATGATCTATGGTTATTGCCTCGCTGGTGAATATCTGGTTGTTGAGGTACGCGTCATACTCCTATTTTCTGATTTTTTCTTGCTAAGAAACACAATTTTTTTCTTCATTTTAGAAAATAAAAAATAAATGTTTTTGTACAGAGTACAAATCTTTACGAAGCGTACTATCAGTGCCTATGGTACAATATGTCAGACTCATTTAAGAAACAGCTGATAATATGCATGATCGGTGCCAGCAAATCGACTCAATTGACTGCTGGTGGATTTTATAATTTTTCACTGGAGAGCTTCACCAAAGTGAGCATTCTCGGGTGATCAAAACGTACCCCTTAATCTTGACCCTTTTATGTATACTGCACGATACTTTAATTCATTTTCGCAGGTGCTTAAAACTGCTGCTGGATACATATCCTTGTTACGAGCGATCTAATGATATCGTATCATCGTTGATAGTATAGAAGTAGCGAATATTGAAGCAAATGCCATAGACGTTAAAAAAAAACACAAATTTATTGTTCTTTTTCTTCTTTGAATATTTAAACCTACGATGGTTGCGTCTCGATGTAACCGAAAATTATACAAAAAGTTAAACGTCCTTGCAACATGCCAAACAAAATAATCATCTTTATTTGTATTATAAAAAGTGCCTCCATTTATTTATCACTTTTTTTTCTCGTTTTGAAAGAATGTTGTATTTGTCATAATTAAATGGATACAAAATGGTTGTTGGTTTGTTACATTTTAAAATGAACCTTTTTATTGGGCGAATCCAAACGTTGGCACGTTTTGGATTTGTTATTTTATATTTTGGCTTTTTACACGTATTTTGTAAAAGGCAACAGCTTAAATTTCTCACCAATCGGAAAATTTTAAATAATTGTGACTCGTTGTAAAAAAATTCAACGACAGTCAAATTCACTTATCTAAAAATAAGACAAAAATGGCAATCATTTGAAAAAAAAAAAATATAACTTGATCCCGTACAATTTTTTTTTTTTTACGATGCAGTAAGAAGAAAAAACGAATTTATTGATTGTTGCCAGAGCCTTCAGTATCGTGAATATCTCTTATATTTAAAAATTCAAAAGGCAAGGAAAAAAAGGTATTTCAAAGTTTTATGTATCGCTGGGGATGCTCGTCGGCGTGTAGTCTGTACGTACAATAATTGCTTCATCGTACCTTCCAATATTGCAAAAACTACGAAACTTTCGATATAATTGCACCCGAACGTTGCAGCGGTGAATAGGGGCGCGACAGGGATGAAAAATAAATCGAACTCAGTGAAATAAAGAAAAAAAAAATTGTCGGCTTAAAAAAATGTCTATCGAATGCTACCTAGGGGAAAATATGTGTTTAGAAATGGAAACTTTGAAAGCGAATCCACATGTATGCATAATTAATAGCCGATCGCGTGCACATTGCAAATTCGTATTTTTCCTTGTTATTTATTCTTCTTCTATATTATCCCCTTAGCAAATTGCGCGACGAGCTGGAGAAGGGCATTTTTCCTTCAGTCTTCCAGAGACCACGGTCGTGGAAAGTTCTCCACCTGGGTTGTGGTCACCCTTCGCGATATCGGTGCTAACGGTCGCCATCAAAGTAATCAATTGGAAAAGATTTCGATATTTCAAAAAAATTTCGTGCTACTTTGAAAATCCTAGGGAAATTATTTGTCAATGATAAATTCGGGTGTAAAATTGTTGCTCGTGGAATATACACGCCTTCAATATCATTGAGTCTTATTGGGATTCTGGATCTCTCACGTTCACTTCAGCATACGACTTTTTTACATTTTACTTCAGAGTTGGCAATTTTGGGCTGGGAGTTACTAAACGGATGCTATTGCGACCCTGACGGTTCTATTGAAAATGACTGTTGTGTCTCAAGAACGTGTGAATGACCCTGTGACTTTTGCAATCGATAATATCGATGATAAGTTCTTCAAGGAAGGTAAGAACACGTTTGTTTGAATTAACATCGCTTAAATGTCATTTTTTAATAACAGACCCGAAATTTGATTTCTGAATAATCACCACGAAGTCACCGGAGTTTTGTTTCAAAACTAGCAACGAAAACGTTCATCTGGAATTCATTTTTATTTTCTTTTTTTTTCTCAATCCGTAAAGCTGATCGTTTTGTTCCACTTTTATTTCCTATTGCTGTGCTGTTGGACTGCAATGTTTTCCGAAGCTTCGACGATTCGTGCCTTGACGATGTTGAACAGTAATAAACGCTGGTAAAATAATTTACGAAAAGGAGAATCCGAGGACTGATCTTTTTTTTTCCATCCACCATCGGACATCCACAACTTTTCATTGTTAATGAAGATTGCACTATTTTGATTTTTGCTCAAATAAATGAAGATCGAAATATTGCATAAATTACATTTTCTTTACAATAAACTTACCTGAACAGTTTAGCACCTCGAATCTTTTGTAAGGCAACGAAGTAAACTCATAAAAAATACAATACTCGGGACAAAGTGGAACATGGGACAGAGTAAATAAATACACATAGAAATACGAAGGTAATAGTTACTATTTTTTTCAAGTTGACAACAATACCTGCCTCTTGTTTGTTTTCTCATCATTCCGAGTATAAAAATACATATGTGATTAATTAGTGCCTAAGGGATTTCGTTGTTGTTCTTCACGTGTTACAAGTGAATCAACGATTCGGCGTGATTTGCCGTTTTTCGCCACGAGGCACACAACGGGAGGGTGCCTTTTTCGTTACATTTATTATCTCTTTTATTTTCTCATCTCACAGTCACCACTTTCGTTTCATTCGCTCCGATAAAAATAAAAAAATTTTAAACAAATGAAAAAAAAAAAAAAATAGTAAAACCTAAACAATCAAAACGTTCGCACACGCAAGTACACCCACACGTGAGATTACTATTGAGCAATTGACGACGTACTTTGTGAAAATCGTTACGACCTTTGAATCGTGATGTACTCGTCGACTATAAGGATCCTTCGTACTCGAGATAACTCGTGGAATTAAATCAAATAGAGGCCGAGAGAGAAAGAGCTAGAGGGGGAGGGAGGAAAAACACAGAGAGGGATAAAAAAAAGCACAAAACGATGGCGATTAAGTAAACAAGGCTGCACAAAATTTTTGTTCGATCCGACCTAAAAGAACGTAAAAAAAGAAAAACTCGCGTCAATTATCTCGCCTATCACGAGTGAACTCTCCGGTAAATCACGAATCAAATTGCTTTGAAATTGAAGATGATTAAAAAAAAATAATAATAAAAAAACAAAATCAGAAAAACGAGATGTGAAAATTGACCAATAGGCATCGAGTCGAAGTTTTTTTCCTTGTTTCTCTCGGAACTATGAAACAAAGCGAAAGCTCCATCCACGAGTTGCCACGAATCATAAAAATCAAAGCTCGTCAACTATGATCGTTGTAAGAACGATTTTTGTTTTTTTTTCCAACCTCATTCGTCGGACAGTTTTTTATACGAATGATTATAAATTTCTTCTCCCCTTCCCTTTTTTCTTTCTTTACGCCTCTAAACTTTATTTCGCTTCTGACTTTGATTTCGTTTGCTTGTCCTTCTTTTTTTTCATCCAGACACCCGCGAAAGAAACGGGTTCGATGCGCTTTAATTTAGCGCAACTTCTCGATGGCACCCTGAGTTTGAAGAAGCACGGCCAGAAACGTTTACGCGTTGTACTTGAATGCCGATCTGCCTGGGTCAAATCTAGTTTGGGCATGCTCGAGAGCTCTTCGGTTTGATTGTCTATTCGACTCGAAATCGATTTTGACTAGGGAGATCGGACTTCAATTCGGGTTTTTTACGGTTATATATTTTTATAAGGTTTATACTTTTTTCAACTTCTTCTAATTTATATATATATATATATATATATATATATATATATATATATAAGATGGAAAAATATCATCACCTTTACCCTAACCTCTATGAGCGAAGTTTACACCAAATTGGAGTTGCCTAGGCCAAGACGAAGTGATCTATAGATCGAGATATTCTTCTCGATCAATTTCTATCAATGATTCACGGTTCACATTAAATCTTGAAAAACTGAAGAACAAATCGCCATTTGTGAAAACCACATGAAAAAATTAGTTACTGATCTCCAGGGTTCAGAAGATGTTCATTTCAAAGTATCTCTAGCCAGCCTATGGTTGCTTTTTAAATTGTAAATCTTCGTGTTGACAAGCCAAAAAAAAAAATAAATAATTTTTTAAGTATCTATAACCGGCTGGGAAATATTCGTATTGAGATTTCGAAAAAAGCTCGTTGCGGGTATAAGTTTGAAGAACCTCCAAGAAGTATTTAGGAATATCGGTTGTTTTCAAGTTTCGATAGTAACAATTTTTATCTGAATCGTAGATTCGATCAGGATCGTTTCGAATAGCTCGAACCTAACCGATTTTCGTTTGTAACGATATTGTTGGAGCAGATATTAATTTTTTCAGTCCTATTTTGATGTAATCTGATACATACGTTCCAGCGTGTGTGTTTTATCGATTGGTTTATGTTTACGAGTGCGAAGCTCGAGTCAAATCTTTTTTGGAGGATGAGGATAGTGTCATAGTCGTTGCGGTAGACGTAGTCGAAGTGGTAGCACACGTTGTGCCTTTGTACGCGTTGGGTCTCGATTCCGCTGGATGTCGATGAGTGCTGGACGAAGTTTTTCTCGGTGGTTTAGTGATTTGCGTCGTCGACAAGCCACTGACCGGATATTTGTTTCTACTAGAAGACGAAGGGACGCAATTAGCGCTCGACCTCGTTGTTGTTTTCGAACTAAGTTGACCCCCCGTAATCGCCTCGCTCGGATGCTTCGGTAGAACGAAAGCTTTCGTCTGCTTCAGCAGATAACGATCGTTACAGAGAGCCGAGATCAACGGTAAATCGAGATTACGACTTTTTTCACGGAGCGTCCTTATGTCGAGCATTCCGTCGTCCTTGGAGTCATCCCTCGTCTCGTTCGCGGCACTAGGTAGTGCCCGTGCTGATTTTTTGTTCGTTTGCGAACTCACCGTGGACGAGGAAGCGGACGGTAGAGGTTGATTCATCTCGAGACTCTGTGAACATCATGAAAATCTAATGAAGAACTTCTGCCCTAACAATTGGCTCAAAGAAAATCAGGGAATTCAGTAGGGAAGAGAATCAGTGGAGATTTAACCAAGGGGAGTGAGAAATCAGTTAGGTTTCAACATTTGTCTTCGATGTGGACACACTAGCCCTTTACGGCTATTAGTACAGAAAAAATTAGTACTTGATTAGGATCTGTCAGAGTATCAACCATGTACGATGACAATTAAAAAGAGTGAACTTCTAAGTGTAGTTCCTTTGGTGAGCTGATTAGAGATCTGTTAGGAGAAAACGTTGGAACTTGGCTAGGATTTGATAGCACATTGACCATGCAATCGATACTTTCCACCTTCAGGTTGCAATTTGTCAAGTGTCGGTTTAAGCCCGGTCGAGATATGTATCGTTAAATGGAATTGCATTGCAGGGATGTTGATTTGGTTTAAGATATAAAATGAAACCTCTGCAAAAAAGGTATTCTCGATCGAATACGAAGAAATATAGTAACAACAGTAATCCATTCATTCTTCCAAGCGGATGATAGTCAATGCTCATTGAAGTGATTCTTTATTGGGACACCCACGTACCTCAATTTATTTATCACAATATCCTAAGCAAATACAAATTAAAGTGAGGAGTGTAAGTTGGATATCATCGGAGTGTCGTTTACCTGAATCTCGTAGGGTGGTGGTGGCGGTGGTGGCGGAAGTCTGCGGTGTTTCGTTTGCGGCAGCGACTGAACATTGTTATTGGGATTGGTAGTTGTCTCGAAGCACTTGAGTATGTTCTCGTCGCTTCTGGTTCTGGCGAAGCCTTGCAGAGTATAGGGATTAACGGGTACAGGTGGTTCCCTCCTGAGGCTATGGCTACCAACGGAAGAGGAGCACGTTGCGCCGCTGTACAGCGAGCTGGTGCTCGCTGCGTAATGACTGGCCAGATTGCCACCAACTACCACCGGATAATTCCCAGACGAGCTGATGTCGCTCAGGTTGAGATTTGACGCGTATTTAGTGTTGTTCGAGGAGGATGAAAAGGAAGAGCCCGTAAGATAGGGAGTGCTGCGATAGATGACCGATGATTTTTTGTTGAAGGCAGGATAAGGTGGAGGTGGATAGGCGGCCATTGCGGCGAGTAGGGAGCCCTGTTTGGCGTCCATGTATTCCTGTTTGGATACCGCCGGATCCTTAAGCGGAAACATGACGAAGTCTACATCCGAATAGAGTTGTTGGCGATACTGTTCAATCTGGGAGCGCGCGACTTGGCTCGTATAAACGGTAGCGAGGCTTGGTGTGGGCGGTGGTGGAGGAGGTTGTCGGGGATGAATCATCGGTGGTGGTGGTGGTGGGGGTGGAGGTGGCGGTGGTGCCAGATAGGGCAATAGAACGGGTGGGCCATTCCGGGATGCGTGAACGTCAAGATAATTGTTGGGTCCGACAACAAGCGCGGCTACCGGTGCGTGCACCGGGGTAGGTTTCATTTTATCACCCGGATATGTCGGCGGTTGAATGCGCGGCGGTGGTTTCGGCGCAACGTTGGGTTCGTTGGCTAGCATAGTGACAACCGGATTGGGGATTTGCCGACGATCTATCTGATGCTTGACCCTCAAGCCGTTCGATTCCTCAATGCTCGGGGGATACAACTTCGAAATTGCTTCTTGCCTAGCCGGTGGTATGTCCGGATAAGGTGGCGGTGGTGGTGGCGGCTCCCTCGGCGTCACCGCGTCGTTTCGCGGCGGTGTCGGGGGAGGAATTTGGATTCTCTCTCGTGGACTCGTGTAGGGTGGTGGTGGCGGTGGTGGTTCGCTTCTTCTGGGAGGCAGGGGTGCGAAATCGGCTCGTACCGCGTTGTACGGTGGCGGTGGCAGAGCCTCCCGGTCCAACGAGGATAACAACATCGAGCGTGACATCGCGTTTATCGTTGCGTACTTTACGTTCGAGGGGTAAGGCGGGGGTGGTGGCAGGTGTCTCTCATTGCTGTCGATTCTGGGTGGTGGAAGAGGCGGTGGCATCGTCACGTAATCGCAATCCGAGTCCATCGAGGTACTAATTGTTTTGCGAGGTGGATAACGACCCACTATCAAATCCGAAAGCTCGTCGGCCGATAGCAACGGCACGATGTCCGACGGATCACTACCGTCACCGCGAAAACTACCCGCGCTCAGGATACTGTTGCTCCGCGAACGCGACTCATCCAGATGACGATCCAACGGACCGTTGCTCATCGAAGGACCCCCGACAACTCCCACGTCACCGTTTTCCCCGTCCCCGTTTTCGATGTCCCCGTCGTTTACGCGATCGGCCATTGCACCCTCATCATCCTCGTCGTCATCATCCTCGTTATCATCGTCGCCCTTGCAAATACTGTAAATCGGCTCGTCTCCGTTCCTAGCGTCGATCGTATAAACGTCACTCGTTTCCGATCTTATGTCGCTGTGTATCGTGTAGAAACCGGATGTCACGGAAGCCTCGTCGGTCGTCGATTGTACCGAACTCACCGCGCATACGTCACTCGCTGCCGACGAGCCGTTCCTGTCACCGCTCGGTGTATACAGCTCCGCTATCCTCTCGTCCTGGATACCGCTACTCCGCAACGTATATATGCCACTTGTCTCACTCGCTATGTCCGTCACTGCGAACGCGTCGTCGATGCTCATCGGCACCGAGGCGTCTAAAGGATGCGAAGACGAATAAACGGCCGTTTTATATTTCCGATAAGTTACAACGTATTAATAATAGGATCCTTACACGCGGGTATGGCATTAACGGTAGTCGGAGAAATATTTATTTACATTCAGCTTTTGCAAATTCAATTTTCGTCATCACGAAACGCATTGAAAGGAAACGACTGGTGCCAATAGGACCGCAATGTCGTAACTTGTCTTACGAGGGAAACGTGCGTTTCAAATAAAACTTTTTTGGATTTCAATGTTCCTTTTTCTCTTTTGTAAGGAATCCTCGGAACAAACCCAAACAATGGTGTTCTGTTTGATTGATGTTTTGTCCGTGATGTTTCATCGTCTCATATTCTGACACGCTACCGAAAAAACACGCGACCGCGCGTTTTGAAGCGAATAATTAATAAACGTATTCTTGGAAACAAATAAAAAATCGTTATCACGGAATTTAAGGGGTTGGATTATTGCCCAGATAAAAAAATATTGGTCCAGGATTGAACGAACTCGAATTGAAGAGAATGGTAGAACGTGTAACGCAGGAATTGCATATTGAAAATAAACTTATTTGACGAACCTGCATAAGCCGAGACTTTTTTGCACCTGTCATAAATGGCACCTGGAAAACCAGTGGCGTCGGAGGAGACGGCCGAATTTTGGGCCGTGTGAGAGTAACCGAGCTCGAGACTTGACGTTGCCGAGGTCCTTCTCGTTCTCTGAGACGAGGGATTCGTCAATTGATTCACAACGACGATGGTGCTGCAGCTGCTGCTGCATTGCGAGCCATCCGCTGTACCGAGAGGATGAGCCCCTCCGTGTCTTGACGTCATCATCATCAGAGGCGGCGCTGAATCGACACCGTCGACTTCTGAAACCCAAAAAATTACGGGTACACTCAACGTGATAGACGATTATCTTAATCTATCAATTCATTCACAAAACCTTCAATTTCTGTCAGAAATCCTCGAGTATGCGTAGGAAAACCCTTTGCCACATTTTGTTGATTCAACCAGCGAAAAATAGCGTGTTATTCAGGAAAAAAGCAAACGTGAGCTTGATATATTGTACTCTTTGCGAAGTATTTATTATCTCATTAAAATTAGTGCATTTATATTCAATTAAAAAATATAGGTTTAATTTAAAAAACGTTCATTTCCGTTCGCGATGGCAATTAGGAGGACACATTCGGGATGCTGCAGTTTAATAATATGAATCTCGTTCAGTTCTCCTTTTGTAAAATTCGAGTTACGAAAAGGCGTGCAAATATTTTTGACTACTTTTCTTTAGGGATTCGTCTTTGTAATTACTTATGTATTTTTTAAATTATTCTTAGGATTCCAACGATGCGAACGTCAAAATATTTTTACCTACGTAAATATTTTTTATTTCAATTTTTCTATGGTTAATAAAAATTCAAAACAACTCGTAATTTTAACAAAATTGCCGAAAAACCTTTGTCCAACCTTTTGTCCATTTTAATAAGATTAGGGTTGAAAGTGATTTTGAAACGTGTAGAAAAATGAGGATTCGTTTATTGCGAGTCTCGTTCGAGGACTCACCGTCGACGGCGGACACCGGTGATACGGGCCTAGAAATATCTTCGGCGTCCATGGTAGCGTTCGCGTTATTACCGTTTGTCTGCAAACTGGAAGCGTGACCATTGGCCTCGGTCAATCGTGGCAAACACTCGTTCGAAGCTGGTGCCGTGTCTGGCTCGTCCTCGCTGTGTACGCGATCGCTCACGATTCCCGAAGTCGTGTTCGACGATGTACTCGATATGACTGATATCCTCTGATCACCTCTGCCACCGCGCGCCGCCATGCTCAGCTTGCAACGTGCCGGATACATATAACAGTCCCTCAGTACTTTGCGCTCTGAGAATTCGACAATTCGACCCAACAATGAGAACCAGAGGTAACGTTGATGAAAATTCTTGAAATGAGGAAGGAGAGAGGGAGACTCGATATCCTTCATGGGGAATTCGACTGCTGATTGGCTGACTTGATCAAGTTTTTATTGAAATCAATATATTTTAATTTTTTCCTTCAAATTGCACGACTTCGTTAAAATTGTTTTTAATTTATCACTCTTCCAAACTTCTTCATTTGTAAAGATTGGTAACAATTTTTAATTTTGTTTTAGGTACGTTTAGGTTAAATTTGGTACGCTTGTTTAATAATTATTATTATTATGCGAGGTTAGAAATTTATCAGTTTACTTTTTTTTCAGAATTTTAGAATTTTCAGAAGTTTGGAATCTGTTTTAGAAATTTATCGCTCGATACCGACGAATTTTCGAAAAAGCATCAGCTATTTTTTGAACGATAAAATCACGATAACGAATAGATCTTGAAGAAAAAGAAAAAAAAATATATATTATCCGTTACGGATTAACCACATGACCAATTTCAAGATCAGTTTTTTATGTATGGATAAATAAATAACTAAACGACTTTTCATCTTAATTAATTATTGAAAATTAATTTTTACAACACAGCTTTCATTTCGTACGGAATATTTTGCTTATCATCGAATCTTGAAAATTAAAAAAAAAATAAACAAATCTCCGTTGGATTCCAAGGCTTCCAAGGAAAATTCAGCAGGATTCTTTTTTCGTTCAAGAGTATGTATATTGAAAATCTATGATATTCAATATCTCGCGTCGATCGTTGTGGATGGGATTATCCTGATGATACGTGAAATGTAATATCGCACCTTCCTCCTCGCGGCGTTTCGCCTCGGTAACTCTCGGTGCTATAGCCATGCTGAATTGATGGGTGTCTCGACACAAGCCGAGAAGGAGTTTGCTCTTGTCGTCGCAGCCGCTGTACAGTGTGAGCTTGTCCGGCTGATCGACCGCTCGAATCTCAAATTTCTTTCTCTGTCAAGTTGAAAAAAAATAATACGAAAAAAAATTAAGTATTCGATAATAAGTAGTATCGTGGATTATTTCGAGTTTCGACGATCCGTTGGAGTCATTCGGGTCAAGTGTGCGTAATTTGCAACCTGATGGCTTATCAAAATAAATACAAAAATCTAATTAGTACAACCAAGCTGTACTAGTAAAATAGTTCAATTATTTAAGTAACGATGAAATTGATCAACTTTAAAGAAAACTTCAAAAATTTATTTAACAAGAAACGAATTAATTAAGGAAATTCAAACTGCGCACACTTGACCCGTGTTTCGAGTAACAGAATTCACAGATGTCGAGTAAATTGTCGGCAATGCAAGAGTATTTTTTAAAATTGCAATTATAAAAAGATTCGCACGAAGTAAGCCAATAACCTAAGGAAAACTTATAAATATTATACCTTCTGGATAAGTAATAAATATTCGTAAAAAATATAAATAATTAAGCACAGAAATATACGAGATTAGATTTGAAGGTGATCAAATTAATTTTTTTAATTGAAAAAAAAGATATTGATTTTTTTAATTATTAAAATAAATGAATAAAACTCGAATAAAATTTTTAAAAACTTGAAAAAAAAAAAACTTAAATAAAACTAGAACTTAAATGTAAAAAAAAAAACTTTTTATCGTCCAAACTAAGGCTTTACGATTCTGTCATGAAAGGTCGAAGTACTCACGTCGAAGCAAAGCTTGCCGATGTTGTTCCAGGCGAATATCCTCGGCGTCGCCTCCTCGGTGTAAACCCTGACACCACGTGCGCAGATGGCAAGGAGAATACGTCCGGGGCCGGCCTCGCTCTTGTTACGTCGCAGTCTGTACAGATGAGCGTTGAGCGGGGCCTCGAGGAGCACCGCATCCTGGATATACTGGAATTCTGCCTCCTCCCGTGAAAGTCCGTGATTCTCACGGTGCTGAGACGCGAGGATACTGAGCACGTCGGATTCGAGGCACATCTGGATCGTTTTCCCCAAATACGTTTGGTAATTAAAACTTTTCATTTGAATTGCTAATTATATACGGTTGAACGATCATGGTAAAACACTTATTATTCATCAAGGTTTACTATATTTCGATTTTTATTTTTTTATCTATCAATACATTTTGAGAATTACATTTTTGTGAATTTCTCGTTTTTTTTCATTTTTTGTTCCTATGTGTTGAGTAGTACTGATACGTACACGTATTTTGAAAAATGTTTTTTTTTTTGTATATATTTGTGCATTTGTGTATTTGGATTTACATCCAAATTCATTTATTTCATGTTTATATGTGTTTAACATTGTTGAACATACGCTAATTTTGCAAAAAGGATTTTCCTTGTGCTTTTGTAAAATTGTCATAATTTTTCAATTAATTATCAAAACACGAGTAGTTTTGATATTTGAGAATGAGGTCTTACGTGTGGAGGAAGGTAATCGCTGGGCTTGCAGTAGCCAACCGATCCGGCATGGGGTCTGTGACGTTCCTCCGCGTAATCGCCGAGGTCAGCCTGTAATGCGAGGCCAGCGAGGGCGAGCAACGGCGCAACGATCGAGGTCGCGTGAAGGGGATGATGGGGATGAAGACTCTCGACTCCCCCACCGTGACGCACGACATTGTCGCGTAGTTGCAGGTAATAATGATGACGGGTCGTCTCATCGCTAAAAATACATGGATTACCGATATTTCTTACTGATTTTCCAGTTCCAATTTTCCAATGCGAACGCCTTATCAATTTTCTAATACTGGTTATCAAGCACCGATTTCATAGATTTTCTATTATCGATTTTCCAATACTGATTTCCCAGTACGAATCGTACGATACTAATTTTTCAATACTGATATTTCAGTAAGAATTTTTTCGATACTGATTTTCTAGTATGAATTTTCCGATACTGATTTTTCGGCACAGATTTTGCAATATTGATTTTTCAATACTGATTTTCCACTACTGATTATCCGGTACTGATTTCCCACTACTGATTGCTCAGTATGGATTTCCTAATACTGATTCCTCAGCATGGATTTTTCAATACTGATTTTCCACTACTGATTTCTCAGTACAGATTTTCTAATACTGATCCCTCAGCATGGATTTTTTAATACTGATTTTCCACTACTGATTTCTCATTTCGGATTTTTCAATAGTAATTTTTCAACACAGATTTTGCAATACTGATATTCCACTACTGATCGCTCAGTACGGATTTTCCAATACTGATTCTTCAGCACAGATTTTTCAATACTGATTTTCCGGCACTGATTTTTCACTACTGATTTCCTGGTATTGATTTTACACTACTGATTGCTCCGTACGAATTTTCTAACATTGATTTCTCAGCACGGATTTTCCAATACTCATTTCTCAATACGAATTTTTCAATACTGGTTGCCCGGTACCGATTGATCAATACGGATTTTCCCGTACCGATTTTTCGTCACGTTAATTCTTCTTTTATCGCCCGATACGATCCAATTATGTATACGTTTTTTCATTAATTACCTCAAAAGCAACGGAGTATCGACGTAGTAGCGAACACGAAAGTAAAGCACGAATGCTGGTCGCCCGCTGCTGTCCAAGCCCTGAAAATCGTACGAGAAGAAGCAACAACGTTAGTCGAATGTCAATTTCATTACCGTCAAGATATGGCCATCGAAGGGAAATCTCGATCCGATGCAAAGCATATCGAGTCTAAGATACATCTAATTGCGAAATCATAAAAAATCTAATTATGTAACACGCGTGACGATTCATAGAAATTGTTGAATCAGATTCGCAAGCCGTGAGGGATCAACACGCGATGCACAATTGCACTCGCTTTCTGCTATTTACAAAACTGACACCAGAATGGCAATAACATTTAATACACATAATAGTTTAACAATGGCGACGATATTCTATGTTTCGACCGATCACTTTATGCAGAATTATTTTGCGGATGTAAGAAATTATTGTTTCCGAAAATATTTTTAATTAACAACTGAAAATTTATGCATTTATTCGCACAAAAGTGTTTTTATACGATTGTGTAAATATCCTCGCGACGATCGATTATGAATTTTTCCTTGTTTCTATTCGTTGAGAAATAAAGGAATGTTTTTTCTCCTTTGTCAAATAATTTTGATATTTCATTGTACCACCGTTATCTAGAATTTTCAAAATTGATTATTATTATTATTTTTTTTAATTAATTCGTTAAAATTTAATTTCTATTATATCTTTCTTTTTTTTATATATATATTTCTTTTGCATTCCATTTCATACTGCGTTATTGTTATTGCGTTTTTTGGTTTATTACATTTGTTATTATTTTGTAAAATTTTGATATTTCATTTTATTTTGTAATTCTTAAATTGTCCGAAAGTTTTTTTTAACTGGGGTATAATAAAATGTATCATTATCATTATCATTTCTCTCTCCTTCTTTTTTTAACGTCGATATTAAAGTCTCAAGCTTGTCAATTTTAGCCTCGTACTACATGGATTATTATAGCACTCTAGTGATGTAGCCCGAAAAATACGCTATTAAATACACTGTATGAGGGGCGTGGGCGTGATCGGGGATTCAGGGTATCTTGGTGAAACGCCCTCGCAAAATCGACCTACGCGGCTCGCGAACGTCGCTGCCGTAAAAACGACGACAATGTCGTGATAAACTTCGGCAAAGTTCTCGGAACTTCAAAGGAAGCTTCGATTTATGTAGGGGATAAGAATACCTCGCGAGACCCTTGATTCCAATAATCCTTCAATCAATTTTTTCACTCTTTCACATATTCACGTCATTATTCACTCACGTGTTTATTAAACATCATTTGAGATCTAATCTTTTCTAAATTCGTGAATTATTGAATTCACTCGATATTGTTTATTACGGAAGAGTTTTAATATTGAAGTAATTTTTGTTGTCATCAAATATAATTAGTTATTTAAGTCTTAAAAATAATTTGTTTAACCATGATTTTCATTCGGCTAATTAATCAAATTTAATAAGAGACAAAAGTATATTTTACAAACTTTCCTCTTTAATTATAATTAATTCTTCCATACAATACATCTAATTTCAACTTTAATAACAATTCAATAACGAAATAAAAATTATGCGCTATACTTTGAAGTAATTCAAGTCAATTAAATTCTTCAATTAATAACAATCATTTTTTTTAATTTCCCAATCGATTAATTGTACAAAAATCGAATTGATCGAAATCCAATGAAACTTCAATTTTATTCGAGCTCTCTTTCTACGTACTTTTCCCTATGTACCGGAAGGAGAAAAAAAATTTAAGAAATTGTCAATTTGTATTGTTTCTCAATTTTATATATTTTAAATGACGTATGAATAATTTAAAAAAACAATTAAATTGATTAATTAAATGAATTTTTAACTGTCGTAAGATCTCGATTTTTTTTTTTAAATAATTATTTTTGTTTTTCCTGTATTGGGTTGTCCCGTCCGGAGGTTGAGAGGCTCGCGATAGGTTCAGTGCTCGAAAACGGAGGCGTTAACCTCGCGCCATAAACGCGAACGACGAATAATTTTCTGTTACGATCCTTTCTGGCATAGTAACTTCCTCAATGGGCCGAATCAAAAATCCGTAGAGAAGGAGGATGAAGAATCTTTCAGACATGTGTGCGCGTGTGGTTGCGTAAGTACGAAGGTGCTCGCGGATGGTATACGAGATCGCGATCAAGTGAGCGCTCGATCAAGCTCTCTCGTGTCGAATTATCTGGATTGTTAGATCTATAGTCGAAGCCTGGAGGTTTCATTAGGACAGGACGAAGGGGAGATCTGGAAGAGCAGCTAAATACTGCTCGAGGGGACGTCAGAAATTTCTCGAAACGGATATATAAAGAAAAAAATGATTTTTTTTTAATCAAACAGGTACACAATCCAGGTAAATCTATCGTCTACGATCGTGAATGTAAATCAAATATCCTCGAGTCATCAGTCACCGCCTTCGTAAATTCGTTTCGCGAAAAATTTTCATTTCCGTCATTTGACGTAACATTTCTGACGTATTGAGGGTTGAGTATGAAAATTGTGAATACGTGTTAAAAGCTACATAGATGTATCAAACATAGCCCACGATTGGCATTTTCCTTTTCCTGACTCTAAGACTCCTTTAAGAGGGCACGGGGAAACTGTCGAAAACTCGTGGCACCGAAATCCAAAATCTCTAATGGTATAGTCATACTTATGATCGAATCATTGAATCGTCAAGCGATTTACGCGTCTCGAATGCTTCATCATTCCTCGCTTCTATATATTTTCGTATTTCACGAGTAAAGAATACAGAAACGGCCATCAAATCGAAGTCTATAATTCCATCGTCATTCTCCAAGAACTAAAAAGGGTTGGCCAATGTGGAAGCGAAAAGGAACAACAAATTTCGCTCGTTCACCGAATCCAGTAGCTACAGAAATTTGGCTCGATCTCAAAAGGGCCTCGAAGTTCTCGTAGCGATGGGACGGACGATGATGATACTGGGATGTGTCATATACCAGAATAGTGGCTCGATTAGCTTGAACTTGAAACGAAACGGTTGGAAGTCTAGACCTAGACCCTGAGGGCTTCGAATCGTAGCAAATTACCGGCACCCTAGCTACGTGAGATGGCCTTATATTTTATGAATCATAAATATTAATCCACGACTCAATACTAGTGGAGAGAAGATGGAAAATAAGAATAAACCGAGGGAGATTTCGGAAACGAAGAGATTCCTAATGAAACCCAAACACGCAAAATGTTCCCGAACCATCAAATATTTTCTATCACGACTCCAATATGTGATCAATCAAATCTATAAAAAAAAAAAAACAGTAAGAATCATTAAAGAGCTGGTCAATCCGTTTCTCATCATCTTCCTTTCCTATTGGGTTTCCTACCTTCGTTTTATTTCCTATAATCTTCCTCTCCACATTGATGGCTCCACTTATTTTTTTTGTCCCTTTTAATTCCTTTTTTTTCTTTCATTCCAGTCTGCACTTGCCTCTTCCATAAGCGTGGAGTTTTATTTACCGATTCGAGAGCGCTCGAATTCAGAAGCCATTAACACATTTCCCGTTCGGTATGGGGCTACCGAAAAAAAAGTTCGAAGCGGCGGGTAGATGGGATCGGACGTGTCGAGAAAATCTTGATGTACACGCACATACGTGAGAGGACGAAATGATCCATCTAATATTCAATACCATGGAAGATACCTCGAGGACCGTGCCCACAGGAGGATGAGATGTAACAAAGAGATACGAACGTAGTCCGGTAGCCGGTTTTACCGGGCGGAGTATTTATTGGTTATTGGCGGGCCATCATTAGCGTCCAAAACCAAATGGAAGGACGAGGTGGAGAAGACAGAGGTGGATGGGAAGAACCAGAAAGAGAAGGAGAGCGAGAGAGGAAAGAAGGGGTTTAGGGGGGCGGGGGGAGGAAATTACGAAGGCAATGAAAAGAGAACTTAAAGTGTAGTACGAAGTGAGATAAGAAATAAAAGATGAGAGACGGTGGGGCTCCAAGAGGGGCTCGGAGAGTCGGAGAACGATGCAAAGAGAGAAAAAAGACGATGCAGAGCAGAGATTCGAAGATATAACGTTGAAAAGAGAGATGAAGGGAAAGGGAGAGGTGGACCGTAACGCTTTATAGTATTACTCCGGAGTTGTTTCAACTGTTGGAGACTGCGATGCTCTCCGAATGGAAAGAACTTTTGGTTCTGGACTCTGCTACTCGTCTTGACGAAGAACCACTTCGGGACCATGCTCTCGCGTGTGTTCGTCTTCAAGGGACCAACACTTTCGTATTCCTTATACACACGTCTACGTATGTACGTGTCCAAAGTGCGGACCCAACTCGGACCATCGCACTCGTCCTCCCGGTGAAAATGCTAATTCTCTTCCACATGACCAAAAAGCCACACCCTTGGTTACTCCGAACTTTACATATATTTTCCCTTCGCCTCGAAGGTCCAGCCTCATTTACTTTTTACGTTTTTCTTTTCTACTGTTATTTTCTCTTTTTCTCTAACTAGCCATCTTCAAACGTCGCCTCAAACGCTGGTATCTCGAAGCTGCCCAGTAGTGCTGATTGGCACCAACGGACACGTCAAATTTTGCCATCGTACAAGTTTCGAATGGCTCGATTAATTCACTATCCGAATGTCCGATTGACCATTTTCAAAATTGTCACATTCATCGTCGCATTGATCAACCTCATTTTCCGGATTTGTAAATAATTGATAAAACAATTGGAACAATACCAAATTTGTTACGACTGAGGTCACTGTTCTTACGGGTTTCGAGACAACAATAGATTTTTTTTAAATTCGAATGTATATTCATGTTTCGATGTATTTACTTACGTAAGTATGAGAACTTCGCCAATTCTTGGGAGCGTACTTGCTCAGCTTACTCTCCGGATCTACGAAGAGATACTCGCCGTCTGAAACACCATTAAACACTTGAGCAAACCAACAAATCCATTTTTGATTCAGTCACAAGTATTTTCACAGCTATTTAAAAATTCACTAATCTTTGTATTCCGTTTTCAGAACGTGATACGATAATATTATTTTCATTTAAATTATTACTTCGTATTTCTCTCTTTCGCTAAAACAATATTCCTCAATACATTTTTTAAATAATCTTTCTCATATTTTCATCTTTCCCTCGAATCCACTTAATCCTTCAACCTGTTTCAATCTATTGAATAATTCTATGAACTATTTAAATATAAACAATGTTTATTCTCGAATTATATTATTTATATTATTATATATTAATTACTATGGCGATAAGGTAAATACAAAGAAAAAAAATAAAACTATTATTATTCATTTATATCAATCTCGTCTCCCCGTTGATCGGTTCGTTACCAGCATCTGCGCTATGTCTAAAAATCAAATCTTCATCTCAACCGCAAATTAGTTAAAAAAATTATTTCCAGAATTAGTATTTAAAAAAATCGAACATCGAAATGTACAATAAAACAAGTTGGTATCCGGTTTCGTATTAATTGTTAGATTTGTCAATTTAGGATCGCTAGCCGTACTTTCGAAGGGCCCGATGGTCACGGTCCAATATGGTCGTACGAAAAAAAAACCAAACGAACATTTTGTTTATTTTATTTATTTATTTATTTATTTTTCGTTTACTCTCCCTCATCCGTTTACTCTCCATCCGGCTTGCTCAACTCGCCAACCCCAACCCCTCATTCTCTTACTCCTCTCGTGCCTACCCCCAATGGAACCCAAACAATGAAAGAGTTTGCGAGGGACAAAAGGGGCGAGAGGGGACCATTGGGGTGGCCAAGGAAAGGCTTCTTTCCACACGGTCTCTTGAATGAGCGCGGAGAGACTCGCGCAAACTTCCAAAACCCGTCCTGCCCACACGGGAATGCAGAACTTGCTCCGATCCATATATACGCACGCGCAAAGACTCTCACATACGTAAATCGAACACGAATACTTATACGGGACGTTCTTGAGTTACACGAAAGGAGATCGGAGTGGAATTCAGCTTGGACGCGAAAAGTCGAAACTGGGTCCGGTATTACGCGATACGAGAGAGATTCGAGTGAATCGCGATTTCGAGAAACGATTGAGAGAGAAAGAGAGAGAGAGAGAGAGAGATCGTTGTGATCGATTCGCGAACGACCGGTGTCGTGGCAAACCGAAGAAAAAGAATTGGGGAACGACACGAGAGTGCGTGACTCTTAATACGATTGCGTTGTCGCGAGCACTTCTTTGTGTACGATTAAAAGGGAAAAACAACAATAAATAAATAAATAAACGTCGCTGCACGAACCAATTTTAAGGTCATGGAACCCTGGACCAAGTTTGTGGTGACCATTTTTTTATTAAGCTTCAAAAGCGAGGGATTCAAGGAAGGATTGTTTTTTTTTGTTTTTTTTTTAAGGGGGGGATTTGACAGCTGGCTCTAGATCGTAATTGCAGCGATGCTTTGTAATGACAGAATTCAGGCGATATTATTATTATTTTTTTTTTTTTTGGTTTTTATTTGTTTTCGTTTGTCGAGGAAAATTTGATCCGGGGAATCTACTGAGAGAAGGACAGTCCTGTGGAATGGAGAATTTTCTAACTTTCGAATGTTTAGATATTTTCATGAATATATAATTGAATTTTTATTGCATTTTAATAGTGTGAATTTTGATATTAAACGGACTAAATTATTATTTTCTTCGCCGTAGAATTGTTTATTGTTTCAATCGAGTTCCTCGATATTCCAAGGGACGGATTTTCTGTGTTTTCAAAAACGTTGAAACGCTGTCCGGTAATTATTTTCAAAAAAACGCTGGAACGAAAAATTCTTTTTTATTTATTTCCTCATGATTGTCACTATAAAAACTATTATCTCGTAAATTTTAATTATAGTTTTTTTTGTGGGATATCACAGACGTATTTAAGCAGCCGCTGTAATTGGAAAAAAAAAATGTTTCATCGAGAAGTCTGGAATGAAAATTCCATTTTCTTTTTTTTATTATCAGGAGAGACTCGTAACGTCAGAAATTGTCGGGGAATATCGGCGCCCGATTATTTAAATTTACATTCGTAAAGGCCTGAATTCGAGAATTGACCGCGATCTTTTTGTTTTTGTATTCTCGAATTTGTTGTTTTTTTTTTTGCGCTTAACTGTCGAGTCTGAACGATCGCGCGCGCGCTAATCGTTCTCATTATCGCCGTGTATAAGGATGCGTGCGCGAATTTCGCTGGGAATTGTCAATAATCGTTGAATTTTATAGGACGGCGAAGAAAAAAAGAAGCGTGATTTTATAAGCCATAAAAAAACGGTACCCGGACCAATTTTATTGACGTGGTCTCCTTTTTCCTCCTTCGAGAGCAGTAAAACGTAAGAATCTCATCGGTATTACCTCCCTCTACATATAATAATGATAATAATTAGTATACTTGTTTCGACCATTCGCGGCACCGGAAATTATTACGGAAAAGTTAATATTTTTAGAAATCTAAGAGTAATTAATTATGTTCCCGAGTATCGTTAGAATTTTTATTATTTCCCGATTATTTGGCTTTCACGTATAAATGATTAAATAACACGATTTTATAGAAAGTAAAATAATCGTGTTAAAAAGTTGTACATAAAATTTCGTTATATGTCTGATAGTTTCATAAGAAATGTAAACAAATATCCAAAATTCACCATTCAACATGTTTAAATAAATATCATCAACATTTATCTTATCCTTTCAACATTTTTATACAAATTCCGAAGTTAAATAAGTAACCAGTTTGTTAAATAAAATTAAAGTTAAAAAAACGAAAGATTCTTAAAAAATTAAGCCTCTTCAATAATTTCAAGTTCCCTTAAGTTGAATTTCAATGAATCACAAAAATTTTAATTGTTCAATTAATATCAACGAAGTTATCCAGATCGAAGTTAAACCCATTCGAATAACTTTTCGAATGAGTAGACTTATCCTAAAACTAAAATAAGATACACGCGTATCAACAAATTAACAATTAAACTACAAAAATATATTTAGGGAGCTGTTAAGTATTAATTTTTGGTTGAGTCGCTGAAACAAACTTTCCTTTTTTATTTATTGTTCGTTTTATTCGCGTTATCAGCACGGCAAATGAAACATTGGCAAATTCAACTATTAAAGTTTCCCCATAAATGTAAAATTAATATTACGGGCTCGTACTATCCAAGACATTTTATTCAACCTGAAACTACTGAATACGGAACGTGAAAAAGAAATGTCGATTTTTTTTTTTCTTTTTGGGCTATCCTAATACGTATAGTATGGGATACGTATAAGTTGGTGAGCTCGGAGCGCGAGCGCAAGCGAGCGAATCCCGGGCACCTGTGTTACCCGAGGTATAACCCGGCCATTACCGGGGAATGTTGCCCAAGGGCTAACCCCGGTGTCTGTATATAGCAACGTCGGCGTTGCTGAGATCTCCGCGCGCGGCACCATCGGGACCACCTTTCTTTCTCTCCTCTCTTTTGCCCTCTCTTTTCTTTTTTTCTTTTATTATTATTATTTTTTGTTTTTCAACTCTTACCCTCTCCATCCCTCTCCGGTAACTCCAGCCCTCTTATTTCATGCCAATGAGCACACACGCGAGTGAGAGGATCTTCGCGAGCCGGGACTCTCCGGAGGTTTCCGCGAGAGAGGCAAAAATTGAGGGAAAAAGCAAGCACGAGGGTAAGGAAGGTCTCGAAGGTGTACGAGATGAGGATCCAGGAGAGTGGACCTCTGAAGTTTTCTCGTCTATTCCTCCGGAGTATAAACGCCACATGGATCGAATATATATCCTCATAATTCTTTCTTCACCATTGCTGTTTTTATCGATTTTCGTCAAGCTGATCGTTCAATAGAATCATTGACATCGATGAACAATCGGAAATAACGGATACGACCGAAGGATTATAGTTTACTTGTTTTTATTTTTTTCGGTTGATTGGTATTTTATAAAAATGTTCGTACGACGTTAACTCGTATGGAAAATTGTCAATGCGTTCGTTATTTAAATAATAGCCTTTGAAGCTTCCTTGATAAGAAACGTTTCAAATAAGATGATTTTCTTAAAAGGTAAACTTAAAGCTCTTGAAAGCAGTAATTTTGAAAATGATATCATAATAATCAAAATAAAAGATTAAAACGACCAGTGACGAAGAGAGAAACTTCAGGAATGGAAATGCAATCCTTGCTTCTTCCTGTTTATCTCTCTTTCTTCTTTTTAATATTTTTCACCCTTTTTTTACCCTTTCTCTTATTTCCTTCTTCATTTTTTAAAACATTTGTCTATCTCCTTCGTTTTCTCAATTTCTTCCGTCTCTTTCTCTCCCATGCCGCGAAGTTTCGTCGGTTAGGGAAGTCTCGTATAGCAACAGGATACCGAAGAGTGGCGCTGTTGGTGCAAATCATTTAGAGGTTTTTTCGGCGAGGTGGTTCGCCGGGACGATGGATGAGAACGGACGAAGGAACGCACGGATTGCCACAGGTCGACGGAAGCGAGCCAACACACCTGCCTCGGCTTTGGCTCTTCGTGAAACGGAAGGATCCGTCTATAAGATATAGAACAGAGAAAGGGAGCACTCGGCGTTACCACCGAATGCCTCGGGACATGGATCTCGAGATTTCAGCTGCACACTCCACCAAAATATTCGTGGAATGATGGGAGTCGTGGGATCATTGAGCTTGCTTTTGAAAAAAAAAACAACTGATAAGACTTCTAACGACAGTCCATCATTTTGTCCATCTTTTTTGCATGCCGTCTGTAAAAACTCAAAATCGTAAACTGAATATCCTGGTCATAAAAAAAAATCATGAAAATCCATTTCTACTTCAGTACTTACGAAGGCTTTGACTTTGGTAGTTCTTGCGCTACAGAAAATATTCCACAGTATGATTCCTTCAAAACTCCAACCCCATAAATAAAATTTTCAAAGAGAACTCCATTTTCCACGAAAATGTCGATTTCGTTTACAGCCGCTTGATTACCTTTGCCTTTCCATTTCACCTATCAGGTCCTCGAAGAGAAGGTCGCGGTTCCGTGTGCTCGCGACCGGAATCGTTTGTACACGCATGCGCGAAGAAAATAAGAGGCAAAACGCGTGGATAACCATAAAGCCCCATGATTTCCCAGAACGAAACAATGCTCCCTCTTTGTCCCAGACGATGTATACGCGGCGCGTAACCGTAATTAGGCTCGTAATCACTGCCGCAGCTGATTGTCGAGTGAGCGTGCGCCCGAGGTTTACCCCCTTTTCCATCCCGAGCCTATCCGGACACACACGCGTACACGCACGCGCATAAAGTCGTATACGATAATTCTCCGCATCGATCCTGTGCACGCGGCTATAAAAACTCGTTCTTCGAATCGAACTCGCACATCTCCGTGCGTTCATCAAACTTGGACGTTTTCATGTCTCCCAATACCGTCGTAAGCGTAATTGTTGATGTATCGAGCTAATCCGCATCAGCTCATTACACGTACCTCAAACGAGTTTTACCAATCAAGTAAAATACACACCGTTTTTTCTTTGAAACGACAAAAACGTAAATGCGTAAACGCCGGGATTGGAGATAGACGAGTTTAGAGAAAAAGATGGAAAAGGATCAAATTGATCAACGAAATTGACATTGAATGTCTATTGGCAGGTCAAGAACGACATGTCGAATTACTCAAATGTTCGATTATCAAGATGCAAAAACGTGGGAAAAGTAAGAAGGATTAATTGGATCGTCAGCAATGATAATCGACTGATGATCTACGTTGTGATCAATGACTAACGCATTTGGTGAACCGGATGAAGGAGAATTGTGAACTTCAACGAAAGAAAGAATGTTAATTGGATCATAGACTGAACGATCCTGGAAGTATCGAAAAATCAGTTACTTCAATGAAACCATCATTTTTGTCAACGAAATTGATCAATGAATTAGCCTTGAAAGTGCCACGATCAATCAAATATACATCGAAAGAGCTTTATAATTCAGCGGATGTTCTTCTGATTTTTTAAAATATGCCAATTCAATTTGCCAATTAATTTTCAATGTTTGATCTTGGTGACGTTTTATTTTAGACATTTATCAACTGGAATCGTATCGGAATTTCAGATACTACGCTAGAACTAGTCAGCTCATTCAGGCGATTCAAGAATACAGCTGATTACGCATCAGCTGTTTCCAAAACCAACTTCCAACCAGTTGCAATTGATGTCCCAATAATCTAGGAACCAAAGTGACGCCCGTCATCAGAGATCAGTCGATTTTTTCTCGTTTAAACGCAGACGTTTCGTCATCCATCACTGATGTTTCGTATTAATAGGATCAAAACGCTCGTTGGATAATCGCATATACAGCAGTAACGTGAAAATCGTTCCGGCTGTTGCGAGATCGGTGGGCTGCCAGCGTGTATCAGGTTACAATTAAAAATCCGAAACTTCGCCATTGCGTAATTTGTTCTGGGGGCCGTAGCGCGGGGCTGCCCGTAAAATGGTGAACCTGGCAATTCATAAACTGCCATCCAGGACGAGGAAGCGGAGAGGAAGGGGGTTTCAAAGAGAGAAAAGAGAGAAGAAGAGGGAATAAGAGGAAGGCCATGAGGAACAAGCGTACAGCAGCATAAGAGAGCACTCTTTTCGCTTACGTTGCATTACGGAAGATGGATGGAGTTCCGTTTGAACAGTCCAAGAGGGATAAAATGTGGCCACGCAATTCCCTCTGCCCTCGCTATCTTTTTCATTGCGGATGGGTTCTTCCCTTCGTTACTTTTTTTCTTTTCTGTTGTTGTTGTTGTTGTTGTTTTTTTTTTACGACTTCCCTCTTCGCCTCTTTCCTTTTGGTTCTGGTTTACTTGTATCTTTTTTTCGCTCTCGCCCGGTGCTGTGGTGGCGGACCCCTGCTGGTGGTTGAGTGAGAGAGGCAAAGAAGGCCCTACTATCCGAAGCTCATCGCATATTTCATCCCGATCAAATTATTCCAGGGAACAAAACATGCTACATACATCAGCTCGAGTGTGGACGATGGCTCGTA
Source organism: Ophioninae sp. A BG-2022a (assembly GCA_030523105.1). Lineage (NCBI taxonomy): Eukaryota > Metazoa > Arthropoda > Insecta > Hymenoptera > Ichneumonidae > Ophioninae sp. A BG-2022a. Next base: position 10,383 of record JAPYZI010000383.1, on the reverse strand, counting down.
TACGTGTGTGTTCGTGATGACGCCGTGTGATGTTTCTACTCCGTATTTGTGTGTATGGAGGGGGGGGGTATATGGTGCGTGTGAGCACTCCTTCCTTGCCAGAGAAAAGATTGTACGTATATATATATATATATATATATATATATACACACATATACATCAACGGTTGTTGAGCTTCGAAGATGGTGGTTGGCTGTTGGATGAAGAGAGGGCCAAGAAGAGACTTGTAAGAAGAGTTGGCGTGGGGGAGAGCGAAGGGCCAAGGCCGATACAGCGATGAGGCCCCGTAGGCGGGACACGGAGCATTAGGAAATGTAGCAGAGGGAGAAAGACCCAGAGAGAGAGAGAGAAAGAGAGAGATGGAGGGAGGGAGAAGGGAGGTAAAGGAGGGGAAGGTGAGCGTTCGAGGGACAGCGAGGGCTCGCGAAGGATCAGAGGAACGTGGAAGGAAGCGAGATCGAGAGTGAAGGACAGTGGGAGGACGAAGAGATTGAAGACGAGAGAACGAGAGGGTAAAACGAGGAACCGGGAGGAAGCGAGAGTAACAGCGAGTAAGAGGGAGAGGCGGGACTTATAAGGATAAAATGAAACAACAACAGCAACAACAACAACAACAACAACAACAAAAAGAATTACTTAAAAATAAAAACAAAATCACGGGCGAGAGGATGGGAGCGTAAAGAATAGCCGGAGTAAGGAGGTAGAGAGGGAACCCCCGAAGGAACTCGATCTGAGACAGGTAAAGAGAGAAAACCAGAGAGACCCCGATAACCGTAAGATGAAGAAGGAGCAACAAAAACGAAATAATCGAGGTAAAGGAAGGCGAGTAATAGGAAGAGGAAGAAGACGGCTTATGGCAAAACAAGGACGATATTCGAGAGGGAAAGGTGGATAACAGCCGCACATCTGCTACCCGATATACTGTATCCCGCTGAAATTCACCAAATAACCCACCGCTCTCCCTTACCTCCCTCCGAAACCCGAATAAAAAGAATGATGCTTCCACCACCCTCGCCACCACCGTTCTACCGTCCCATTGATTTTTTCGTTTCAGAACGGTGGGCTAGGGTTAGAACGACGAGGAACCAAGAAATATCAGGACCCAAAAGAGCTCAAGCGAGAGGGGAAAGAGGGACACGAGGGAAAAAAAGGCAAGATGGCCATACTACACCCGAGAGCAGAACGTAATATAGAGGCAATCGGAGAGAGGTGTTGTTTATGAGAGTCTCGAGGGTGAAAAAAGTATATAGTTATATGTACATATATAAGTACATATATATGTATACAAGAGGGAGGAAAGAGGACTCGTTGGGTACCTCTGTCGCGACGTGACGCGTTCGCCCCTTCGCGAAACGTCGCCGAGCCCAAAAAGAGATCGTGCGCGCGCTCCCTCCGGACCCAAGAAGGCCCATTTTTATCCCCTCCACTACTCCCCGGCCCAACCGATCCCCACTCTTCTACGCGGGCCGCTTCGCCTCCCTACCACTCCACTGCTACCCACTCCTACGGGCCATACCTTCCTCCCGCCCCACACCCCGATCGCTCCCACTACCGTCGCACCAAGGAACGCTCGCTACTCGGGCAACGCGCGGGGCCTCACCCTCCCGCATTCCATCGTCTCTCGGGGCAACCGTCGCGTCGCTCTTGGGGCCTCTACCGCGGTTCGTACTGGTAGTGGTGGTAGCGGTGGTGATGGTGGCGGTGGTGGTGGTGCGTTCTTCAACGATCGCGACTGGTATGAGTCCGCGGGCAACTGCGTGGCCCGTTTCGCCTCGCAAGAGGGGGAAACACGAGGCACCCTATACAAATCACCGGTGCTACCGTCTTACCCGCGAGCTCTCGCTCTCTCATCCTTTCTCTCTTTCTTGGACGCTTTTTTTATGATCTCCTTTTATTTTTCTCTCCCTCTTTCTCTCTCTCTCTCTCTCTCTCTCTCTCTCTCTCTCTTTCACTCTCTCGCAGAGACGAGTGGGCCTTTTCGAGTTCGTGCTAAATATTTCCATCTTCGTCCAACCGAGCCATTATCTCGTTCGTTATAAAGAATTTCCTCTTCCACTGAGGAAGATCGAGCGAGGTAGGAGGGGGCGGAAAGGAAGAGGAAGAGGATACACGAGCAGTGCGACACCCACGCCATCATACAGTACTCTTAATGCTCCTGGTCCTGCTGCCTACTATTCTTCACACCCTGTATCAAAATTTTTATTTTTTTGTTATTTTTATTTTTATCTTTTTTTTCATGCTCCCTTCTTTCCACCACTCGCTCGTATCATATCCCTTTGCACACTTCGTCCAACACAGCCGTATTAACGCAGCTTGGAGCACGTACCGGTCGCTAAGTATTTCCAAGCTGAGTCGGAGGGGTCTGCAAAAACGCTTGGCATTGAATCGGAACTTTCGGATACTGCGGTGGAACCAGTGTAGAATTCTTGAAGTTCGAATTATCTCGATTCTTTCATATTCGTCAAAAAAATACTTGCCTCTTCTCCCTTCCTGACGTACCTCATTCTCCCTCTTTTTCCTTGGAAACTCCACGATTACGCGTCATAGCACTTATTCAACATCTTCAGGGACACAAAAGACTCGTCGCTCGGTGAAGGGCCGCCAAGAATCAAGGAAGGACCGAGGTAAGGCAGAGACGAAAATACAGAAATTAACTGCAGTCGCGAAATAAACGAGGTGAACGAATAAAGGAGAACTCGACGAATCGTGTACACGTTCGTAAAGGCTGGGGCCTCCAAAAATAAGCTTCGAAGGGCCTCACTCTCTCCCTTTCCTTTCTCTTTTTTCCTCTTTCTTTCTCTTCATCGGTTTTCTCTGATGCGTAACTCAAAGTTGCGGTTTCGTCCACACGCACACCAGAGGGCACTCTCAATGCGAGTAGTGAGGTGACGGGGTCATCATAGGTAGTAAGTTGTCTCAGGGTGTAAGTTGAAGGGCCAATGGATGGGAGAGGGTACCGGCACGAAGCGCAAAAACGATATTGGGCTTGTACGTGGAGTCTATTTTTAGCCTCTTCTCTTTGAGGACCATCGGAGTGAAACGAAGACGGATACCGAGGAACTCTTAGCCAGGAATTCGCGAGGAAATCGCGTACTTGGACAATTCCGTTTAGCGAAACAAAATTCCAAACAGGGAGTCTGTTGAATATTTTGATGAAGCAAAAGTATGGATTTTGATAATTCGACTAAAATGGAAAAGCGCTGAAATATTTCTACATCGGACTCATTGGAGTCTAAAAGTGCGAGGGAGTGGAGCTCGATCACGTTCTACATTGGCGAAATGGAGAGAACATTTTTTCTTTTGTTTTATGATGACGGTGACGAGGATTTTTTGATGTTCAAATGGATTTGTACTTTTTAGCCTGCTTTGCACACTTTTGTTCTCCAAATCGTTAAACTTTCTTTCATTTTTATTATTTCACGTTTTATTCTGATCTGCGACATTCTAAACCCAAAAAAAAACTTTCCATTCCTAGTCCTCAATACAAAACCGCATTTCTCGAAATATTATGAATCAAGTAGTACCATTAACTGTCGGAAGTGAATCGTAGTTTATGAGGCGACAATATTTTTCTTACTTTCTTAATAATTAATTTCCCTATTATTAATAACTATAATAAACATATTCCTTTTGATAATTTTTTCACCATTTTTCTTATTATTAATAAATCCATTTCTTTATATTTTTCTACAAAAATAAATTCGCCATTTCATTATTCATATACTCATTCATTCGATAATCCCACATATTCATCAATTATAAAAAAAAAACTCGTTACGTTTTTGTTTCAACTGTACATATTTCGCTGTTAGAGGGTAGCCAGAAAGAGGGAGAGTGAGGCCCTCACCAGCGAGTTTCAAAACCCGCCAGGATCGTCTCCTTCATCGACCACGCGCGCCGTCATGGGGCCCGGTGGAATGTGGCGGCGGTGGTGGTGATGGTGCTGGCGGTTGAAGAGAGCAGGGGGAAGGTTTGGGGGGAGGGGGGCTCGCGCCGCGGTTCAATGCGAGGATCCCGTAGGGTCTGCTTGCGAGACAAGGATATTCTTAGCGGGGAAAAGGGGGAGGTTGAAAGAGAGAGACAGAGAGATGTGGAACGTCGTTCCTGGTCCGCAGCGGAACGAGTCGAACCGGCCGGTCTTCGCGCTCTTCTACAACGAAAAGGGCCCAGGTCCCAAAGAATCCTTTTCTGTCTGTCTCGCTCTTCCCCTCCCCCCTCCCTTTCTCTCTCTCTCTCTCTCTCTCTCTCTCTTACAGAATTTCGAGTCCTCTGGAACGTCGGAGGAAGAAGAAGGGAACGAAACTTCGGTATGCAGAAATGCCCCCAGATTAGTCAAGAGAGAGAGAGAGAGAGAGAAAGAACGTTAGTGCGAGACTCGTTTTTTCGATGTTTATTACGGATACTGCGATATGCACTCAGGGCGCGAGAAGCACGAAATGCCCGAAGGTTCTGAGAATACCGGACTCTCGAGAAAGGAATAAAAATGGGAAGAAAGACGAAGCGTGACGATGGCGATGTGGGGATTGGGGAACGGCGGAATGAGCCGGGTGAGGGGGGTGGGGGTCTTGATGGTTGGAGAGGAGAGCAACGAGAAGGGCCATCTGCGCTCTCTCAGATTTTTCTTTTACGTTTAGCTTCGTTATTGTTGTTGCTACTTTGCTCCTTTTGTCCACGCAATTCGCGTTACTCGTTCACGGATACCTTGACTACTTTTTGATAAGGGCTTAATGATTGATTCTTCCAATTTCTTCTTTTTTTTTTTCGACAAAATTTGCTACTTTTCTCCGAAATTTCACGATTCGTCAGTTCTTGGGATCGATTATTAAAAAATGAGGATTTTCGGTGAATATTGTGTTTTTTTTTTTTTTGGGAAAAGAATTTTAGTAATTTAAGTATTAGTGAATGACTGAACGGTTCATTTAGGATATAATGGAGGAATTATGGATTTACACGTCGCGTGGGTTTAGCGTTGTGAATAGCTGATTTAATGATAAATTGACTCTCAGAAACGTTTAATTTACTTTTTCAAGGATATCTGAAGTCAAATTCGACAATAAGCCTTGAGTAAAGTTTTGTCAGTTACTGTACTTCTCTTTCAACTGGCCAACGAAAAAATTTGTTCATTTTTTAATTCAGTCAATACGTTCGGATCATATTAGTATTATATATTTATATAATAATAATAATATTATATAAACAATAATTATGTTGAAACTCCAGCAATATTTTTAATAAAAAACCTCCTGACTTGAACTCAGATTTTAACGAAAATATTGCGAACTTAAAAATAAAAATAGTCGCCTTTTTTCAAATTTGAAAGCGTTGAGAAAAATGGAATTTTCTTAATTGAAGAATTGTTGTCCTGTTCAATTATGAACAATTATTTTTACGATTAAATCGTTTTTGTTTCCAATAATGGAAAAAAATACTATTGTAATGAAATTATTTCATTTACAATTATAAAATAAAGATATTTCTTAAATGTCCATGTTTTTTTTTCGTTTTGATGGGATACTGAGCGGTTATCCATCCACCTAGTGGACGAAGCGCTTCGCCCTCCTTGCGAAAGTACATTTTTATTGTGAAAGATTGATACAGTGCCAGAATTCGAAGAAGGCGAGAGAAAAAGTGAAGAAAAGAAAAAGATATGCACTTACCGGAGAGTATAGCCAGACCGAAGAGTTCGCAGTCTCGCATGCCCTGCTGGCAAAGAAGCACGCATGTCTGCGCATAAACCTCCTTCACCCTCGACTTGGCCTGCAACACAAATACACGTGACAGAGTATAGATAATTTTATTTTATTTTTTTCAAAGTCGCGATCAAAAAATGAAACATGCCTAATGCGATAAACGACTATCGGATGTATCAAAGAAACGGACGTTCGGTTTTCGGAAAGCCCAATAAAATTTGGCAATTCGAAAGAATTTATCGTTTGCCATACGATAACCGGAGTGGAATCGTTGTATTCCGAACGAGGATAGTCCAGAGGGCGTCTCTAGCTATTCTCTTCCTCTCGTATTTCGAACCAGCGTTCCAAATCTTTCTCTAAGCCCTTTCCTTCTCCAGGCTTTCAATCCTTTACTCTCCCCCGTATAAATATACATACTCATCCATAAAATATCGGAAGGTCCAACCTGCTGTCTCTCCGATCTCCAACCGATCCAATCTTCCATGCCTGTTGGCCCTGTATATACTTATTCGTATGTGTACGTACGTACACAAGTATATCTCTCGATCCCTATACATCCCAAACAGAGCTGATTTATCACGCTCGACCGTTCCGGAATTCTTTACCATCGAGAATGAAGAATCATTTCGCCCTGTGTCCAAGAACTCTTGTAACTATATTCGAATTCTTAGTGTCACAAGGGCTTCCTGAATGCTTCGCCACTCGCGAAGGCCCTTCTATTAGGTCTCTTTTCATCGGAATCAACTCCAACCGTACATATATAGATACGAATGCTTTTGTGTCCGTCAGTCTTCCTCCATTTATCGACTTCTCTCTCACTCCCTTCCTGAAGATACGAATTCTTCGTTCCCTTTGTCTCGCAGGCTCTTCAGACTACCACATATTACCGATTTTTTGTCGATCCTCTATTCGGGCTTTATTCTACCTGTATATATGTATATATATATATATATATATATATATGCGTGTGCATAACAATCTACCTTGACTAATTCGTCGTTTCCCTCGCGTCGCCACCCACACACGACTCATTCAAATTTCGGTATCCCTTTGGAAGCCGATTGGCCCAGGTGGGCTCTTCGCAACCGCCTATAATCGATGCCTCAAAAATAAAGTGCTACTGCACCACGCTCGATGCGAGATTCCATTCTTTTATTTCCGCTTGGTGGGGGAAGGCTTTTTCGGAAGATAGGATTTCTAGAGGATTGAAGACTAAAAACGGAAAACTGAAAGAGCCATGAAGCTGAAAGTACCCACGAACGATATTTCCAAAGATGCGCTAGTGACTTTTGAGTTTCAACCATAGATGGAGGTAATACGCGTGATGTATGTGAAAAAAAGAAACATTTCGTTTTTTTTTTTTTTTTAGAATTCGAAGCATTTGTAGAACTCTGACAATTATTTGTAGAAGTCAAATCTCACAATGCTGCGATATCGAATCGTATCGATTTATCTAACGGTACTTTTGAGTTGTCTCGAAAAAGATTTTTTTATTTTTGTGTGTTTTTTTTTCAAAGTTCGTTCAATTGATTAAAGGTTTGTATAAAAATCTGAAAGAGCGCCATTGTTATTTGTATCTGCAGCTCTTCGTTTTTGTTATTTTTAATATATCAGGTATTTATTCCCTAGAAAAGATTGATACGTTTTATTTTTTTTTCGAATCACCAATATTGCTAGAATGCAGCGCTTGGAAAATTAGCTGGGCTTTGTTAAAACATTAATTACTGTATTATTGATAACTACTTTTGAATAAAAAACCGAAACAAACCCAAACAAATTGCTATAATGCAACGTGTGCATGGAACGTTAGTTGAACTTTGTTAAAACATTAATAACTCTATTGTTGATCACTACTTTTCAATAAAAAAAAATCCAACGTTTGCTAACCTCGTGTATCAATTGTATGCAAAATTTCCATCTTCTGCCGCAATTATTCTCGTCAGAAAAAAAATGGAAATTCGTCACCTTCTCTTGGTTGGAAACGTGTACACTGGTCTACTCATCAACGTTACAATTCCTAATACAAATATGCCTTTTTTCCTTGCTCGTTTCATTTTTCCTACGGCGTTTTTTTTTTTTCTATTCTCTTTTGCCATATCTGGACTTTTCACGAGAATAGTGAAGCCCGAAGGTGAACATCAACATCAACGAGGGAAAAATGAGGAGACCTCGGGGCAAGCAACTCTCTCAACGCACGTGGAATTTCAATGAACGACAGGGATGCACGGAGGAGGTTAGGGATTCGGTTTGTTCGTTACAAATGAGCTTGCGGATAATTAGGGAGATCCTATCGTGTGAGAAAATTGTGCAAGTGTGTGGATCTATTTGTTGCACGTATCTTCCTCTTTCATACCAGCTATAACGTATCCCACTGTATATTCCTCCTACTATTCATATACCAGGTGATTCCTCCAACGATCAACATCAGTGAAAGAGCACGCAGTGGAAAACCTTGGAAATGACGCGTACACCGTTGAAATTTATTTATTTGTACGTTTAAGTATAACCAGGATAAATATCCTGACTGCACTTACGCAGGATTGATTTGCAATACTTATTATTTATGTAATTTATTTCTACGATTCATTTGTTTGGGTTTGTTTGGGTTAATGGAAAAGTCATTTAAAACAAATATCAAATCTATTTTTTTTTTAAGATTTATCTTACATAAAGAAATCTCATTCAAAAATGAGTTAAAAACTTTTGTTGAAAATCATTTTTCTAATGGCTTAATTATCACTTTTTTCAAATTAGAAACTAAATGAATTTGGGTTTGTGTGGGTTATATTTATATTTCTAATATATTCATAATAATAAATATATTAATTTTTCAAATCCTTCTATTTATATTTATATTTATCTTTATACCCTATAAATTCATATCAAAATTAAAAAGATTTATTTATGAGATAGAAATGTTATAAACTTTCCGAGATTTCGTAGATTTGTCCCTCTAGTTCGAACGGTCACCAAAAATGAAACGTTTCTCCGAACTAAATCTCGAGTATAAAAAGCCAAAGAAAGTCCATGGAATCGACGTTTCGTTTGGTCTCAAGGCGTCAAGACGCTCCCGCGTTTATTGATTCCTTCTCACTGACACTCGATGAGTTTTCGTTATTTTCCAAGGCTTCATATTTTTCCATAATCGTTTTTTTTTTTCGTTGTTCGTAAAAAAAAGCAAGTATTTCAAAGAAAGTGTAAATAGTGAAAAGGGATCGTGTATAATTGGTCGAGAACGTATCGAATATCGTGAAAAGAAATAATGAGGCTCTTTGTACGAGGATCGATGACAGTTCGAGGCTGTTGTCGCGAAGTTCGAGACGTACAGCCGGTGCCGTAACAACCGTTTCAAATTACTCGGTAAGAACTTAAGGGAGATACACGCATGCGCACATGTGTACACGTAAATGCGCGTTTGCGCATGCGCGTTTATTACATGCAGATCAAATTAAATAGAGATTAGCGGGGACTCGTTAAATCCACGTATACCGGCTAGTTTCAACGACGGTTCTGTACATATACATACACTTCAGGTTCTCGGGAAATTCGAGACGCCTTCATCCCCGTTTCCTCGCGGATCTCGAGCTAATAATCTCCATTCGCTGGTAAAGAACGCTAAGAAAATGCCCCCTCCACTGGTAATAACAATTTTCCATATTTTCTCATCGTCTCGGTCATCAACGTGTACAGGCATCAACGTCGAGGAAACCCGATGGATGATGAATATTAACGATCAAGTTCTTGATTCGTCCGTGATCTTGAGATTTACAACGGGAATTTTCATTTATACAGATATTCGATGGTAAATGAAGTTAGGGATTTGAGTGAATTGAAAAAAGAATTGTCATTCAATGAGTTTTTAATTTTTTGGCCAATGGAAAAATCTCTCTTTATTACGGATATGTTAAAGAATCGTTTCAGTGTGACTCTTAGAAAATCACTGATTTTCGCGATTTTTTTTTGAACGTTGTAATTAACTAATCGGTCTGGTTGTTTTTTTATAAATAAATACATTAATCCAGAATACAAAATGATTTTTTTACGTTAATTTATTTAGAATATAATAATTAAATAAATTGTTGAAATGACACTTTAAAAAAAAAAGGTCCTGTACGATGTCCACGATCGCGGCCGCAGTTTTGATGTCAAACAAATATTTCAAAAAGATTATTAATCTGTAGGAAACTCGCTATCGCGCTATGGACATTTTCTTTTTGAAATTTGACAAAATGACTCAACGTTGGCTGATTTGCAAGTGTTTTGAATTTGTTTGGGTCAGTCTATCGTGAAAACTTAAAAAATCTGTTCGTCCCCTGATGCAATTGGATTCAACCACCTTTGGATTAACCCGAAGACTCCAGTTGGGGTTCACACGCCAGAATACTCGAAGAATCACAACCTGGAGAAAATGTTGGGGAAATGTGTGTATGTGAATGTGTGTGTGTTTTTTTTCTCATCGTATGGGAGAAACGTAACGATCAGTTGGGAGATTCAGCACCCTGTGTTGGGCGTCGAGAGATGGGATCGCCGGGTTATTTTCAGCCGAGCGATCGTTGTTTGCGATATAAAAGTATTTCGTCGTGTAGGAAAGAGAGGGATTGATTGATTGATGATTTTAATATGCCCTAGATAACTATTCGGGCAAAAAAAGATAGTACAACAGAAACTATTTTTACAATCGTGGAAGAACAAT